>JARQOD010005865.1:0-45819 GCA_033576555.1 Oophaga sylvatica
CAAAGACAAAATTTATACTGGAAATATTTTCACCAATTTTGTATTTTGCACCTACTCCTGATGCTTTTGCAGGGCTTTTCATGGCCCCTTTATAAACGTCTATGTTAAAATCACCTGCAAAAATGCCCAGCCAGATGTTTTTGCAAGCGATTTTCAAGGCTCCCGTAGGTTATAATGGGCAATTTCCCAGCACTAATGTGCTTAAACGGGCTTAAGCACATTAGTGATTGTGATACTTGGTCGACTTTTGCTTGCAACCTTCATTTGACTTTGCAACTTTTGACACCAGTCACATGATTTGACAGGTGTTGCACTGCCCATTGAAATCAATGGGAGAAGGGGGAAAAAAAATCGCCAGCGGTCGCACAACCCCTGGCATGTTTTTGGCAATTTTTTTTCTTTCCCATTCATTTGAATGGGTAGTGTGAACGCGACTCTTGCACAAAGACATGACCACAATTTATTTCTCTTGCTGCTTTCGCACTGTTTGCCAGTGTGCATGGGCACATTGAAATCAAGAGGATGCACCTGCAGCACGATTTTGTCATTCAACAGTTGCTTAAAAAAGAGCCAGTGTAAAAAGGCCCTAACGCTGATGGATAAGTATGCAATTAACATGCACTTTTCTATCTCATAGACTTTTATGAGGCTATGATTGTGTTTTTTGAGTGCTTTTCAATCACTACATGCGAGTAAAAAATAAGTGAGTTTAGCGCTGGAAAAAAGTGCTTGTCTAAATAACCCCTAAGGCCTTATTCAGACAAGCACTTTCCAGGTGATATTGCCCTGTGCGTAAAAAAAAAAGTACCAACAGCTGCGCTTTTTTAAGTACCAGTCAAAATCACCCAGAAAAGCACTTTTCCTGGGCACTTTCTAGAGAGCTGTTGGCGGCCAGCTGTCACTGCAGGGTGACAGCCAACCCCTAACAGTTAATCGCGGAATATCTCAATGTCACCACCTGTCACATACCGAATAGAAAAGGGTTAATACTCACCCACCCTGTCCTTACTGCTAGCCATGGCAGCTTCCTTTTGGTGCAAAAGGACTTGCGTGACGTCAGTGTTCCATGTGACCAACGGATCGTCCCATGAACTAGTCACATGGGTTGCTGATGTCAGGCAGGTACTTTTGCACCACAAAGAAAACACCATGGCCAGCAGCAGCAGGACAGCTGAGTAATAACCCTTTAGTCTCCGGTGTGTGACAAACTGGACCATGGTGTGAAAATCATCTGCAAAAAACACCTAGGCAGGTGTTTTTGCAGGCAATTTTGCACTCTCCATAGGAGATAATGGGTGATTTGTCAACGCTAAACACTGGATAATAGCTCATGTTGCTATAATTTAAGCACTTTAAAAAAACGTACCTTTAATGTATACTTTTCTGGCACATAGGGTTCTATGTAGCAATGCTCACGTTTTTCAAGCACATTTTCGGCACTATATGTGATTAAAAAAGGTGCGAGTTTAAAAAAGTTCACGTTTAGTGCCGGAAAAGTGCTCTTGTGAATAAGGCCTAAGTCTATTTTTTGACAGTATTTATGGTTGTATTAGCCTGTATTTGAATACATTTTTATAAAGAAATGTATTATTACTGTTGCAGAATGCCACGTAAAGGGAAACGGTCTGAAGCTCAAAAAAAACGTTGGAAAGGGATAAATTTATCTGAATATAAAATATGTCAACTGCCATTAGTTCACAGCTCATTCGAGAAGAAGCAATTAGAAGATGTATATGGATCTGCTAGTTTACCAAAAGAACATATCAAAATTTTACTTGTGTACAAGCTTCTCACAGTCAAGGGTATGCCACACTAAACAACATCGCTAACGGGATCGCTAAAAAACGTCACTATTTAGCGATCCCGTTAGCGATGTTGTTGTGTGCGGCAGCTGCCAGCGACGAGCTTCCTGCTGTGATCTCGCTCGTCGCTGGAATCGTTCCGGACCCTATTTTCGTCGCTGGCGCCCCGCTGGGTAAGTATATATCGCTAGTGTGGCACCTTTTTTAGCGATTTAGCGGTACTTTTGTACCGCTAAAGTCGTTAAGGAGATCGCTAACCGCGATAGCGTCCTAACGACATCGCTAAAATAGGTAGCTACTAGCGATATAGAAACAATCCCGCTAGCGATCTCATTAGTATGCGACGCTAATGAGATCGCTAGCGGGATTGTCTAGTGTGGCAGTACCTTCAGGCCGATGAGAGATATCCTGAAACTTCTAGGAACAAACAATGTACTTTGAATGCATTGACATTTCTCATTGTTCTTCATCAGCGTTTGCAGCTTAACAGTAAAGACCTAGATTACATTTTGAAAAAGGGCAACTTCTTGCACACTAGCATAAAGGAAAAGCTAATTGCTGAAGGGAAGTTCGTCCATGACTATTTAAGTTTTGATGATCTTCCAAACACTGTCTTAATCAATAATGATACATACAGTGTTAATAAACTTCCCTCACTTTATGGATATTTGAGGGCTCCTGCACCTGATGGTGCTACCGACCTCAAGACACTTTCCGAAAGACTGCAGTGTTTGACATCAGAGGTTAAATATGCATTACTCTTAATGCGCAGTTTAACTATTGCTGTGTTCCGGGATAACTCAGGGTGTTATGGTTTCTTTGACTCTCATTGCAGGTCTCCTGGAGGGTTGTCCTGCGATGACTGTTTAGGTACTGCTGTGATGCTGACTTTTGAACATCTAAGTGATATGATTGAAAGACTTCTATTGTTTCATGCATTAATAGAAACATCTGATGACTGCCTATATGAGTTCATGCCAGTTTTCTTTATGCACATAATGGACAGTCAGCAGCCAAACTGTTCTTCTATGTCTGCTGTGAGTCAAGAGAACATGTCATTCACTGAATATAGTACTTTAAAATCAAATATGTCAATCGGGATAAAACGTAACAAATGTAGTAGACGCAGAATAGCAATGACAAAAGCAGAAAAGAAAATGTTTGTAAGGTTCTTTGTACATGTTCTTGAAACTCAGTTTTTCCGTCAGCCATTTTGCTTTCTGTCTTGCTGCAGCTATCTTGCCCTCAGTCAATATGGAGTTTTCAGCTTTCATGTTCCCGCCCTGATTCTCTCCCTCTTGCTTCTTAAGCAGCCACAGCTGAGCAATCTCAGTGCTTCTGAATCTAGCCTGCAGTGAACCTGTGACCTGACTCCTGGAAGCCTTGGACTTTGTACTCCAGCTATTCCTACTGAGGAACTCTGGAACTCTTGTGTGGACTCTGGAACCCTGCTCTTTGAAAGATCCACGTTTGCATGGACTTACGGTAACAGAGAAGAAGATCCTGAACCTGTTGTGGAGAGTGATTGCTGAGCTTAAGTTACTCTGGCCTGCTGTGTCTCCTGCTTCTGTATCTGCAAACTGTGTGACTATTTTTGCCAACTTGTATGAAGTAATACAAGACCTTCTATATCAAACCTGTGTCTCATGTATTTTCATCGCACCCAAGCACAAGACGCTATATGAACTGTACTACATACATTACAAGATTCAGAAGCCAAACGTTAGTGTCTGCTGGGTCTGGGAAGGCTGTGTCTGCTGTAACTGTGGATATCAGACGTCCGGTTGTACTTTCTGTGATGACAGTGGTTGTGACTTCTCACAACCATTCCAGGTGAGCAATTCCCTTAAGTTTTTTTTCTGCAGTGTTACCACAGGTAAACACTATTGTTTTTTTTTCTCTTTTCTCTTTTGTGTCTGCTGTAACTGTGGATATCAGATGTCCGGTTGAACTTTCTGTGATGATAGTGGTTGTGACTTCTCACAACCATTCCAGGTGAGCAGTTCCCTTAATTTTTTTTCTCTCTGCAATGTTACCACAGGTAAACACTATTGTTTTTTTTTTTCTCCTCTCCTTCCAGTACTCCTGTCTTAAAAGATCTGGAAAATGGAGGCCCGCATAAAGGAACTTTGCGGAGTGACTGATAATATCCTTGCAGATTTACAGACTATAAAAACCCATTTTACAAACCTACAGGACCTCACTAATCACAATTTGCAAGTGTTTGGACAGACTGCCCAGGATTTGCGAGCCAGGATTGAGGTTCTAGAGGAGCGAGTCCAGGCTCCTGCCGTAGCCCCGAGTTCTGGGATTCCCAAGTTGCCCCCTTTTCGTTTTGGCGGTGAACGTGAAAAATTCAGGGGATTTATTAACCAATGCAATCTGTTTTTTTCTGCACATGCTTCACAATTTCCCACTGAACGATCTAAAGTGCTTACTATAATTATGTTACTTACCAACAAGGCTTTGATGTGGGCAAACCCTCTGATTGAGACTGAGGATGATTGTTTGAATCACCTTGATGATTTTATTTCAGCCATGGGGCAGGTGTTTGATGAACCCAATCGAGGTGCAAAAGCTGAAGCAGCCATGTTAACTTTGCGCCAAGGTAAGCACTCGGTAGCCGAATATGCCTTGGATTTCAGGAGATGGGCCCTTGATACCACCTGGGACAGTTCCGCCAAAAAATCTATTTTTCGAAAGGGGTTGTCTCCACTAATTAAGGATGAACTTGCTCGTGCCGACCCTCCCACTGCGTTAGGTGACTTTATTAACTACTGCATCCGTATTGATGCTCGCCTGACTGAACGCAGGCAAGAGAGATGGTTCGAAAGCAATCGCACTAACCTTTTCCTACCTTCCTCCCCAGCTAAGGAACCTTTGAGTAGGATCACACGGGAACCTGAACCTGAACCCATGCAGGTAGACTCTTTACAAAGACGGGTTAGTGATGCACGCAAAGAACATCGTTTTAAGGAAAATCTATGTTTCTATTGTGGTAAGTCAGGGCACTTCATTATAAACTGCCCCAGCCGTTCTCGAAAATCTAGCCAAGGGCTTTATACGCCCCTCTTCATCTCCTGCAGGTGCACCCATCTTCTTTGTGAAGAAGAAAGATGGATCTCTGAGACCCTGCGTAGACTATAGGGAACTCAATAAGGTTACTATTAGAAACCGTTATCCATTGCCTTTAATTCCTGAGTTACTGGAGAGAGTGCGGCATGCCAAAATTTTCTCTAAATTGGATCTCCGTGGGGCCTATAACTTGGTCCGTATTAGATCTGGGGATGAATGGAAGACTGCATTCAGGTGTCACGCTGTCTAATGATATGTATACAATGTCAGTAAACTATTAATACAGGAACAACACTCTATACAACAACTAGTATAGCAACATCAGCATGTAAGTATAGAATAGATTTACCTGACACGATATCTGCTGAACTCAGGGTTAATCTTGAGGACTTGATGAGCTGAAACAGGAAAGAGGTGGACCGGGATCTAACCTGACCCTAAACTGGGGTCCTAACTAATCCCTCACCTTGGAGGTACTGATAATGGTTCAGAGGTCCAAGTCTCCAACCTAACCCTGTCTCCTATCAGACCCTGAACCCTGTAATCAGTCCTAAGAAGGATCCTGACTACCACCAAAGGGATATGGGCTGATCTTAGCTAAATACACAGATTAGACATATAAGACAGACAGGATAACACTCGCTTGCATACACACTCAAACACCAAAGGAACATAAATGGTCTGGGAAATAAACTCTAACCAAGTTGAGCTTAGAACAACTAAGGAGCTCACAACTAAAGTCTATACAGATTCATTCCTATCTGTGGTCTGCATGAAGGTTTCACTGGCAACTCCCCAAGCAGACAACCAGGAATTTAAAGGAAACCAATCAACAAATAATCAATTGCAGCCGGGAGAAACTGCACCCAGTCCCAGCACCGAGCACAGACAGAATTAACTCCCTAGCTGCCAAACACAAAGAAACAGCAGCTCAGCTGTGAGAAGTCAAAATGTGCAACCGCGACGATCTTCGTGGCAATGCACACATGACAGTACCCCCCCTTCTACGAGGGGCCTCCGGACCCTCAGGGCCAGGCCTGCCCGGGTGAGTTCTGTGGAAGGTCCGAACCAAACGATCTGCGTTAACATCAGACGCAGGGACCCACGTCCTCTCCTCTGGACCATACCCCTTCCAATGCACCAAGTACTGAAGGGACCGGCGATTCAGACGTGAGTCAATGATCTTTGATACTTGAAATTCCAAGTTACCATTGACCAACACAGGAGGAGGAGGTAGAGGTGACGGTATGACTGGTGCCACATACCTTTTAAGTAATGACTTGTGGAACACATTATGAATTTTAAACGTAGGAGGGAGGTCCAGACGAAATGCCACAGGATTAATTATGGAACTGATCCTGTACGGCCCGATGAATCTGGGACCCAGTTTCCAGGAGGGCACTTTAAGTTTTATATTCCTGGTAGACAACCATACCAGATCGTTCACATTCAGATCTGGACCAGAAACTCTCCTCCTATCAGCCATACGTTTGTAACGGTTCCCCATCGCACTCAGATTATTCAATACACCTCTCCACACAGAAGCAAGTGACGACGAGAAACGCTCCTCCTCAGGAACCCCAGAAGGGCCCCCCCATTGAAAGTACAAAACTGGGGATGAAAACCATATGCCCCAAAAAACGGGGACTTACCAGTGGACTCGCTCCGCCTGTTGTTAAGAGCGAACTCTGCCAGAGGCAAGAAAGAAGACCAGTCCTCTTGGTTCTCTGAGACAAAACACCGGAGATATGTCTCTAAGCTCTGATTCAGACGCTCTGTCTGACCATTGGTCTGCGGATGAAAAGCCGAGGAAAATGACAATTGCATCCCCCGACGTAAACAAAATGCCCTCCAAAATTTGGACACAAACTGAGACCCCCTATCTGACACCACATCAGAAGGCAACCCATGAAGTCTAACGATCTCCCTAATGAACACCTGCGCCAGAGTTTTAGCATTAGGGAGTGCAGGAAGAGCAACGAAATGTGCCATCTTACTGAACCTGTCAACAACCACCAGTATGACAGTATTCCCTGACGACGGAGGAAGGTCCGTAATGAAGTCCATAGATAAATGAGTCCATGGACGCTCCGGAAGTTTCAAGGGTAAAAGGGTCCCAGACGGACGGGTATGAGGGGTTTTAGAGCGAGCACACACCCCACATGACGCGACAAAAGTTATAACATCTTTATTAGCATTAGGCCACCAAAACCGGCGAGAAAGGAGATCTAAAGTAACCTTACTCCCTGGATGTCCTGCTAGAGCAGAATTATGATGTGCCTCAATAACCTTTTGTCTCAACAGATTTGGGACAAACAGTCTCCCTGGAGGTCCTGCAGGGGCGTCCCCTGAGCCTCTAACACCTCCTCCTCAAGCTCAGAAAATACAGCCGACACTACCACCCCCTCCTGAAGGATAGGACTCGGGTCATCCGTTTTCCCGGCCCCTGGGAAACTGCGAGACAAGGCATCAGCCTTTACATTCTTAGACCCCGGGCGATAAGTGACGACAAAATTAAACCTGGTAAAAAACAACGACCATCGAGCTTGTCTGGAATTCAGACGCTTAGCGGATTCCAAATACAACAGGTTCTTGTGATCAGTAATAACGGTAACCGGGTGGACTGCCCCCTCCAAAAAGTGACGCCATTCTTCAAAAGCTAACTTAATGGCCAAAAGTTCCCTATTGCCGATATCATAATTCCTTTCGGCGGACGACAATTTCTTAGAAAAGAAAGCGCACGGATGCCATTTACCAGGGGACGGACCCTGGGACAATATAGCACCCACCCCTACGTCAGACGCATCCACCTCCACAATGAACGGCTGAGATGCATCTGGTTGGATGAGAACGGGTGCCGAAGCAAAACATTTCTTCAAAGAGGAAAAGGCTTGGCAAGCTTTGTCCGACCATTTAGAAAAATCCGTCCCTTTTCTTGTCATGTCAGTGAGAGGTTTGACGACAGATGAGAAATTACAAATAAATTTCCGGTAGTAGTTAGCAAACCCCAAACAACGCTGCAGAGCCTTAAGATCCCCTGGCTGATCCCATTCAAGCACTGCTCTCACCTTTTCAGGGTCCATACGGAAACCGGAGGCTGACACCAAAAAACCCAAAAACTGAAGTTCCTGTACGGCAAATACACACTTCTCCAGTTTGGCGTATAATTTATTGTCTCGCAAGATCTGCAACACCTGTCTCACATGCTCCTGATGAGACACAAGATCTGGCGAGTAAATTAAAATGTCGTCCAAATATACAACCACAAACAGCCCCACAAGGTGACGAAAAATGTCATTAACAAAATGTTGGAATACTGCTGGTGCAGTAGTCAGACCAAAAGGCATGACTAGGTTCTCATAATGTCCCTCCGGCGTGTTAAACGCCGTTTTCCACTCATCCCCCTCTTTTATCCTAATCAGATTATACGCCCCCCTGAGATCCAATTTAGAAAACCATTTGGCGCCAACAATTTGATTGAAGAGATCAGGAATAAGAGGGAGTGGATACGGATCTCGAACAGTAATCCGATTAAGTTCGTGGAAATCCAAGCAAGGGCGTAGGCCTCCATCTTTCTTCTTCACAAAGAAGAACCCCGCGGCTACTGGGGAAGATGAAGGTCTAATATGCCCTTTGGCCAGACTTTCAGAAATATAATCTTTCATAGCCTGCCTCTCAGGACCAGAAAGATTATACAACCTAGCTTTAGGCAACTTAGCATCAGGAAGGAGATTAATAGAGCAGTCATACACGCGATGAGGAGGCAACTCCTGACACCCCTCCTCAGAGAAAACATCCCCAAAATCCTCCAAAAAAGGAGGCAATGTACTAGGCACGACCGCACTGATGACTGTGTTCATGCAGTTGCTTTTGCAAAACTCACCCCATTGGCTTATTTCTCTGGACTGCCAATTAATCACAGGGTTATGTTTAACCAACCAAGGAAGTCCCAACACAATGGGAGTAGGTAGACCCTCCAACACATAACAAGATAATTGTTCCCTATGTATTGCCCCTACCCGAAGGTCAATGTTATGAACCTCATGAACAAAGCTACCTTGGCCGAGAGGCCTGGCGTCAATGGAGAATATAGGGATCGGTTTGACCAATACACTCAGATGCATACCTTGAGCCTGAGCAAACTGAGCGTCAACCAGATTAGCCCCGGAACCACTATCAAGAAGAACAGACAATCTCTCCACTCTCGTACCAACTACCACCTCCACTGGTACAAGGAACTGAGAAGAACTGGCGGATGAAATACATACTCCCAGGTTGTCGTCCACCACACAACCTGGGATTAACAGTTTTCCGGCGACTTTTGGCTCAACAAGGCACGGGATGGACATTCTCCAACAAAATGTCCCTCTTTCCCGCAGAAAAAACATCTTCTAGTCCTGCGGCGTACCGCCAATCCCCTCCTACGAAATGATGTCCCTCCCAACTGCATAGGCTCATCCGAACAGACAAGGGGAACCTCAACACAAGGGACTTTAGTGGTAGGTGGAGAAACAACAGGGAGTGGGGTTACCTCACCCCTCTCCCGAAGCCGTCTATCAGTACGGATAGCTAAGGCCATAGCAGCCTCCAGAGAAGGAGGAGACTCATACTGAGCCAAAACGTCTTTTAATTTATCAGAAAGCCCATGACAAAACTGGCTCCTAAGAGCTGGGTCATTCCACTGAGTATCTGTGGCCCATCTACGAAACTCAGAAGCAAATTCCTCTGCCGGACGATCTCCCTGCTGTATCTTACGTAATTTTGTCTCAGCAAGAGAGACCCGATCTGGGTCATCATATACCAATCCCAGGGCAGTAAAAAATTGATCTACAGACAGTAGAGCCGGGGATCCCGGAGGAAGGGAAAATGCCCAGGATTGAGGGTCCCCTTGCAGAAGTGAGATAACAATTCCCACTCTCTGCTCCTCACTCCCTGATGATCGAGGCCGAAGCCGAAAATACAATTTACATGCCTCCCGGAAGGTGAAAAATTTGTCTCGCCCACCAGTGAACCTATCCGGGAGAGCAACCTTAGGTTCAACTCTGGTTTGCTCCAGGGGAGACAAAACTTTGGACTTAATGTCCGTCAGCTCCATGGATAATCCCTGCAACTGCAGAGCCAGCTGGGCTACTGGATCCATGGTAACTGGAGATAATTTTTACGGCCAGTGAAAATGTCACGCTGTCTAATGATATGTATACAATGTCAGTAAACTATTAATACAGGAACAACACTCTATACAACAACTAGTATAGCAACATCAGCATGTAAGTATAGAATAGATTTACCTGACACGATATCTTCTGAACTCAGGGTTAATCTTGAGGACTTGATGAGCTGAAACAGGAAAGAGGTGGACCGGGATCTAACCTGACCCTAAACTGGGGTCCTAACTAATCCCTCACCTTGGAGGTACTGATAATGGTTCAGAGGTCCAAGTCTCCATCCTAACCCTGTCTCCTATCAGACCCTGAACCCTGTAATCAGTCCTAAGAAGGATCCTGACTACCACCAAAGGGATATGGGCTGATCTTAGCTAAATACACAGATTAGACATATAAGACAGACAGGATAACACTCGCTTGCATACACACTCAAACACCAAAGGAACATAAATGGTCTGGGAAATAAACTCTAACCAAGTTGAGCTTAGAACAACTAAGGAGCTCACAACTAAAGTCTATACAGATTCATTCCTATCTGTGGTCTGCATGAAGGTTTCACTGGCAACTCCCCAAGCAGACAACCAGGAATTTAAAGGAAACCAATCAACAAATAATCAATTGCAGCCAGGAGAAACTGCACCCAGTCCCAGCACCGAGCACAGACAGAATTAACTCCCTAGCTGCCAAACACAAAGAAACAGCAGCTCAGCTGTGAGAAGTCAAAATGTGCAACCGCGACGATCTTCGTGGCAATGCACACATGACATCAGGTCACGCTATGGACACTTTGAATATCTAGTTATGCCTTTTGGTCTGAGTACCGCCCCAGCCACTTTCCAACACTTGGTGAATGACATCTTCAGGGATCTCCTAGATACATTCGTGGTGATTTATTTGGATGATATTCTAATTTTTTCTAACTCCACAGAGGAACATCATGGACATGTGAGAATGGTCTTGGAACGTCTAAGACAAAACCATCTTTACATCAAACTTGAAAAGTGTGAATTCCATAGGACCGAAATTCAATTTCTGGGGTATGTACTGTCTACACAAGGAATTAGTATGGATGGAAGCAAGACCCAAGCCATCAAGTATTGGCCAAGTCCTAGAAATGTGAAGGAGGTGCAGCGCTTCATCGGGTTTGCCAACTTCTATAGACGTTTCATTAGGAATTTCTCTGAGGTAGTGTCACCTATCACCCAACTTACCCGGAAAGAGTCTAGGTTCTCCTGGACTCCCCAAGCCCAGGAAGCATTTTCCCGTCTGAAAGATAAATTTACCACCGCACCTATCTTGGTACATCCCAACCCCGAACTTGCCTTCATAATAGAGGTGGATGCTTCAGACTGTGCCGTTGGAGCTATACTCTCTCAGAGAACAGGTGAGAAGAATGTCTTGCATCCCTGTGCCTTCTTTTCCCAGCAGTTGTCTTCGGCTGAGAGGAACTACGATGTGGGCAATAGAGAGTTGTTGGCCATTATTGCCGCCTTCAAAGAATGGAGACACCTTCTTCAGGGAGCTGCACAGCAAATAGTCGTCCTGACAGACCATCGTAATCTTGAATTTATCAGGTCGGCTAAATGGCTGACTCCTCGCCAGGCTCGCTGGAATCTTTTCTTAAACCAATTTAATTTTGTCATTTCTTATAGACCAGGATCACGCAATGGAAAGGCTGATGCACTCTCTAGGATTCATTCAGCAGAGACCCGTCCACTTGCTCCTCCTAAGACTATTCTTCCTGACTCTAGATTCTTGGGAGTGATTCATAATCAAGACCTACTTAAGGACATCAAGGAAGCATACCATGCGGATTCCTTGTTGGCACAACCCCCAAGGGACGTAAGTCTTGTCTTTAAGAATGGTGTGTGGATTCTGGGACAACGTCTATATATTCCTGAAACAGTCAGATTGAGAGTATTGCAACTCATTCACGATTCCAAGATAGCTGGGCATAGAGGAATTCTAAAGACACAGGAATTTCTTTCTCGTTTCTTTTGGTGGCCCACTTGCAGGAAGGATGTTTTAAACTATGTCACTTCATGTGAAGTCTGTGCAAGATGCAAAACACCTCGCTCCTCACCAACTGGTCTGTTACAACCTCTTCCCACCCCGTCCCGCCCGTGGGGATCCATTTCTATAGACTTCATTGTGGAGTTACCAACCTCTCAAGGGAAGAACACCATTCTAGTGGTGGTTGACCGTCTAACAAAGGCAGCTCATTTTATCCCTTGTGTCGGCTTACCCACTGCAAAACAGACATCAGATTTGATGATTAAAGATGTGTTTCGCTTACATGGAGTACCGGATGAGGTTATTTCGGATCGAGGGGTGCAATTCACTTCTAGGTTTTGGCAAAATTTCTGTGCAGCATTGGACATTAAAGTAAACCTTTCTTCTGCTTTTCATCCCCAGACTAATGGACAGACCGAACGAACCAATCAAACCCTGGAGCAGTATCTCCGCTGCTTTATCTGCCACCTACAGGATGATTGGGTGGATCTACTTCCATTGGCTGAGTTCTCTTATAACAACTCTCAGAGCGCCTCCACTAAGCAGTCTCCTTTTTACTCCAATCTAGGTTATCATCCTAACATTCTACCACGATTTCCCATAGAAACGCCTTTACCAGCAGTGGCTGAAAGAATCACGTCTTTACAGAAGAATATGGATCTTCTAAAGGAGAATCTGGAATCGGCTCAGGAAAGGTACAAGAAAGCAGCAGATAAATTTCGTAAACCTGCACCAGCTTTCAAGGTAGGAGACCTGGTCTGGCTGTCAACCAGAAATCTTAAGTTAAGGATTCCATCGTCTAAGTTGGGACATAAGTACATTGGACCCTATAAAATCAGTAAAATTATAAGTGCTGTTGCTTGTCGTCTTCAACTGCCCAGAACTATGAGAATCCACCCTGTCTTTCATGTATCCCTACTAAAGGCTGCAACACCCAATACGTTTCCTGGACGTTCTTCTCCTTGCCCTGACCCAGTGCTAGTCGATGGTCAGGAAGAATTTGTGGTGGAAAGGATTCTAGATTACAGGTTATACAGAAATCAGTTACAATATTTGATTAAATGGCAGGGCTACCCAGTGGAGGACAACTCATGGGAACCAGTCAATAACGTTAATGCTCCTCGTTTGCTTCGCCAGTTTCATCAGAGGTACCCAGACAAGCCTGGTCTGAGGCCATCCGGAGGTTGTCCCTAAGGGGGGAGTAATGTAAGGTTCTTTGTACATGTTCTTGAAACTCAGTTTTTCCGTCAGCCATTTTGCTTTCTGTCTTGCTGCAGCTATCTTGCCCTCAGTCAATATGGAGTTTTCAGCTTTCATGTTCCCGCCCTGATTCTCTCCCTCTTGCTTCTTAAGCAGCCACAGCTGAGCAATCAGTGCTTCTGAATCTAGCCTGCAGTGAACCTGTGACCTGACTCCTGGAAGCCTTGGACTTTGTACTCCAGCTATTCCTACTGAGGAACTCTGGAACTCTTGTGTGGACTCTGGAACCCTGCTCTTTGAAAGATCCACGTTTGCATGGACTTACGGTAACAGAGAAGAAGATCCTGAACCTGTTGTGGAGAGTGATTGCTGAGCTTAAGTTACTCTGGCCTGCTGTGTCTCCTGCTTCTGTATCTGCAAACTGTGTGACTATTTTTGCCAACTTGTATGAAGTAATACAAGACCTTCTATATCAAACCTGTGTCTCATGTATTTTCATCGCACCCAAGCACAAGACGCTATATGAACTGTACTACATACATTACAATGTTACAGAAAGAGGCTACTAAGCTTAGAAAGCATAGATCTTATGATAAAAACAAACAAGTTAAATTACCAACGAGACAAGTATTTAAATTGTTCTCAACATAGGATTAAAAAAAAAGTATATAACAAAGACCGCTATTCCCGTGATGCTGACTATAGATTGAGAAAAAAATCATATATAAATATGCGTTATTCCCATGATGCTGACTATAGATACAAAAAAAAATCATATATACACTCGCGTTATTCCTGTGATGGTGACTACAGATTGAGAAAAAAATCATATACAAATATGCGTTATTCCCATGATGCCGACTATAGATACAAGAAAAAATCATATACAAATATGCGTTATTCCCATGATGCTGACTATAGAGACAAAAAAAAATCATATATACACTCGCGTTATTCCTGTGAAGGTGACTACAGATTGAGAAAAAAATCATATGTACACTCGCGTTATTTATGTGATTCCAACTACAGATTAAGACATATGACATACATAAAACAACGTTATCTCAAGGACCGTGAATTTCAATCAAAATGGAAAGTCTATGTGCAGTCACGTTATACATCTGACCTTAAATACCAACAGAAAAAGAGACAAAAATACAGTCAAAAAATTTATTTTAAAATGCTTCACAAAATACAATGTGCTTTACACATACAATGCAAATATAAGCAGTTAAATCTTCTTCAGATTCAAAGACAATACAAAGCAGTTCAGTCCCATTTAGCTGACACAGATAATGCTGTCATTCAACAAGCTATTAATGCATTTCAGACGGAAATACAGTCTGGACCTACTCACATCTGCACAAGCTGTCACAGATCCCTGTTTCCAAATCAGGTGAAAGTCTGCAAACATGAAAGTTATAAAAAGAACCCAGTCATGGTATCAAATTATCTCACAGGGAAATCTGTTCATCTTTGCAGCGATGACTGTCAATGTGTTGAATTATGTGTAGTTCCTGAAAGGTTAATAGAATGGATTTGCCATAGCTGTCATGAAAACCTGATGACAGGAAACATTCCCTCCATTGCCGTTTTTAATAAGCTAGAATTGGCTCCAATTCCATCTGAGCTTATTAACTTAAATATACTTGAAAGACACCTGATAGCCCGATATATACCGTTCGCAAAAATTATTACTCTTCCTAAAGGACAGCAGAGAGCAATCCATGGTTCTGTTGTGTGTGTTCCATCAGAGGTGGAGACAACAGTCAATTCTCTACCTAGGCCTAGTAGTCAGTGTCAGTTGATGAAAGTGAAATTGAAAAGACGAATGAATTATAAAGGACATTACCAGTTTCAAACATTAGATATGTGCAAAGTATTAACTGCACTGTCTAAACTGAAAGAAGTCCACTCTGAATATATGAACATAACCATTATAGATAATGCCTCTCACTTTGATCAGTTAGTTAATGACTTAACAAATGAACATGATGGGACAAATAGTAACAACACATTTGATATTAGAGAGGATATTCAACAGGCAATTGATCTAATGGAAACAGACCAATGGAATGACATTGCAGTGAATGATGCAACAAACTGTGCCACAGAGAAAGACAATTTACCTAGCAAGCAAATTCCTGAGTTCTCAGAGGAAACCAATGCTCAGGACTCACATGCTTTAGAACAGGAGGCTAATGAACAGAATGTTGCTTGCTACTTAGATACCTGCTTACAGCCGGCTGATTTTGCACAAGAACTTATAACATTTGGTGAGGGTATATTTTGTGTTGCTCCATCGGAAGGACACAAACCAGTGAGTTTTTTTAGGGTGCCAAAACTAGAGGCTATGGCTTTTCCAGTTCAGTTCCCTACTGCTGCTAACACTTTAGATGAAATGCATAGATTGAGGAAAGTAAGTCCAAGCAGATACTTTAATGCACGGCTCCTTTCTGTGGACAATCGCTTTGCTATGGATTCAAATTATATTTTCTTTGCACAGTTTGTCACTGAAATGCATTTAGCAACATCCAGTATGTCTATTCAGCTCCGTAAAGGAAAACCACTGACCAAAGATGGACGTAAAATAACAGTTAGAATGCTGCAAGATAAGGCTGAAGTGGAAAGACTGGCAAAGAACAAAGATGCAACAAGATTTATGCAGCCTTTGAGAGGCACTCCAGCTTACTGGGAGAAAAACTTGAAAGACCTTTTTGCTATGCTTCGTCAGTTGGGCACTCCAACTTTCTTCTGTACATTTAGTGCTGCAGAAATGAGATGGCCAGAAGTAATTCAAATTATAAAGGCACAGCAAAATGAGCAAGTGAATTTTTCAGACATGGATTGGGCCTCAAAATGTGAGGTTTTACGTAGTAACCCTGTTACAACTATGCGTGTGTTTGAAAAACGAGTAGATGCATTACTGAGGCATCTGCTCTTGTCACCTGCGCAAATTAATAGAGAGGTCACTGACTACTTTTTTAGAGTAGAATATCAAGCGAGAGGGTCTCCACATATACATCTTTTGGCTTGGTGTCAGAATGCACCTGTATTTGAGGAAGACCCTGATAAAACTATATGCGAGTTTGTGGATAGATATGCAACATGTCAGCTACCTGATCCGAATACAGAACCAGAACTTTACAAAATAGTAATGGAAGTACAAACTCACAGTGAAAGACTTTCAAAGTCATGTAAGAAAGGGAATAAACACTGTAGATTTGGATTTCCTAAGCCACCAGTAGAAAATACTTATATAACAAGACCAGTTCCAGCACAGAACAGTGAAGAACAAGAAGCTGACTTAGACGGTGCTGATGAGTCTTTGATGTCTCCTGAAAACGCAAAAAAGAAACTTAAATTCCTTTGGGAATTATTACATGAAGATGAGGCATCATCTGCAAGTATTCCACAGCTACTTGCACAAGCTAAATTAAGCAGGGAGGAATACAAGAGCTGTGTCAATTCCTTATCGAGATCCAGTGTGGTAATGATGAAACGACATCCAAAGGATGTCTGGGTGAATGGTTATAACAAGCATTTGTCAAGAGCATGGAATGCAAATATGGATATTCAGTACATACTGAATCCATACTCCTGTATAATGTACATTTTATCATACATTTCAAAAGGTGAACACGAGATGAGTGATTTCCTTAAAAGAATTGTTGCTGAAACAAGACAAACAAACACATCTGATCGTGATGAAATGAAACTGATCATGCAGGCTTATTCAAAAAACCGAGAGGTCAGTGTTCAAGAAGCTGTTGCCCGTGTATGCAGTCTGAAGCTTAAATCCTGTTCTCGTCTTGTTGTATTCATACCCACAGATGACAATGCTTTAAAAATGAGTTTGCCCTTGAGGTCCTTGAATGATAAAAGTCCTGAATCAGAAAATGTCTGGATGTCAGGAATAACTGAAAAATATAAAAACAGGCCAGACACACCAGACTTTGAAGGAATGTCCATGGTAGAATTTGCTTCCACTTATAGAATAGTCTATGGCAGACAGAGAAATCGCAGCAATGTCCTGTCGCTTCAAAATGGTTTTGGGTTCATTCAAAAACGAACACAAGGAAAACCTGCTGTCATTAGATATGCTCGATTTTCAGAGAAAAATTCTCCGGAGAAATTCTATGTCACATTACTAAAACTATACCTACCTTACCGCTCAGATACACAACTCAAACCAGGAGATTTCCCATCATACCAATCTTTCTATGATTGGGGAACTGTAAAGCTTCCTGGAAGTAATGATCTTCAGAGAGTGTTTCAAATTATCAAGAAAAATAGGTTACCATATGAAAAAAATTGTAAAGCAATAGAAAAGGTCATTGTAGAGCTTGAACAAAATGGACCGATGGAGGATGCATGGAGTACACTTGCTCCTGAGAGTGAACTTATTAGACTGGAGTGTATTTCAGAGCGTGAGGAAATAAACCCAGAGGAACTAAATGAATTAGATGATGTTCCTGAATACAGTAAAAGTCCCAAAAAGAAATGCAACACAGCAGTAAAAGTTGAAGCCCCTGTTGTAAACCCTGTGGTGTTGAGACAGATGTATCAGAATCTGAATAAAAGTCAGGCATCCATTTTCTATACAGTGCGTAAATGGTGTGAAAGACGTGTGTGCGGAGAAAATCCTGAACAGTTTTTTCTATTTGTGACTGGTGGAGCTGGGACTAGTAAATCACACCTCATTAAATGTATCTATTTAGAGGCATCAAAGATACTTCAGAGACTTCCTAGGATTTCAGAGGAAAGTGACATTTCTATGCCTACTGTCCTACTCTCAGCCTTCACTGGCACAGCAGCTTTTAACATTTCAGGTAAAACCTTACACTCTATCTTGAAACTACCAAGAAGCCTTAAACCACCATACCAGGGGCTGGGAAACTGTCTTGATGAAGTGAGAGTAATGCTATTGTTGCGACCACGCACCACAATTGTGGATACCAGGGCTATGGGGTACTCGGAGCCGAGCCCATGGAAATCTATGGGAGTTGTCACTGGTAGCGGTGGCTCGGTCCGTGGCCCTGGCGGTCGTGCAATGGGGAATATTTACGGGGGATTATTAGGATAGTTCGTGACGCCACCTGTGGTATCTGGTTAATTGAACCAGCGCTGCTATAAGGACTTTCACAGGGGATGTTATGGGGCAGCTTGGTGGTAAGTCTCCCACAGGTGAGACGGGTCCCTGGAAGTCTATGGTGGAGATGATGCAGGGTGTAGTAATAATTCAGTCACACACAAGGTAGTTCCTTTTCATACCTTTTACTGATGGTGGTTCAAGCAGATCCCGGGGAGCTGGTCGGGGTGGAGAGTGCACATTCCGGTAACAGCTGAGCAGGTTAGAGGCCTCCTTAACTTCAATGTACATGCGAGTCCAACTTGCCTGAAGCGAAGTTAACTCTGAAACTCCAGCTTTCTCTATAGCTGTACTGCCCGGCCAACGTTGTGGTGGAGCCTTCTAAGTGATGAAACTAAGTCCTTACTTTTGTCGTGCACTTGACTCAAAGTCCCTGTTCCACCTGACTCCGGTTACGTATTGACACTTAGGGCTGCTCTCTGCGACCTGTAGTCCAGATGCCTCCGGTTTTCTTGTTACTATGCCTGAAACAGTAGCAACACTTCGGACCCCGGTGTCCGGCAATTTAGTGCAGGCAATCCAATACCTAAAGCACTTCTCTATCTTCTCCACTGTGCCCTTCGCCCTGCTTCCCGCTTTTAACATAAGCACTTGTGACTTTCAATGGCGAGATCAGCTTTCTCTAGGACTCGCTGAGTAGCCCGCAGTATCCTCTAAGTCCCACTTGGACTGACACTGAACTGATCCGTCCGTAGACAGGAGCCAGATTCCACTACTCTCCCTCCTAGGTTGGCTGACTGACTAACCACCTAAGCCACGTGTCACTCTCTCCTATATCTCAGATGGGTGTGTCTGAAAGAGTGAGTGACAGTGAATGAATATCAAGCGTTGCTGTTACTTTCCTGTGCACTCTCCTGGATTTTCATGTGTGCCTGCGTAGCTGGGCTACACATCCCCCCTTGGTAAAACACAGCACTCCCGGGCTGTAAAAGACAAAAAGAACATTTTGTTTTGCATTAACAACAACATTATAACTCTTCCCATCCAGGAGGTGAGGATTTCTTGAACGTTACAATATGTACAGTAAGAAAATACAAAAGTATCAAAATATCAAGACATTTTCATAAATACTAGATACTTGTGGAGGACCCGCACCAAAAACCTCCCACGTGGGTCCTGGGTGGGCTGCAGGACTTGTGACTGCAGACCTCACTCTAGGCCCACCATACGGGTTTTTCTTCAGAGGATGATAGTAGTAGTGGTTTTATGTAAAACCAAGATAATGCACCGAAGCGCAACTATATACAAGATAAGTTCTGGGCTGGCACAGTCCTCAGCCTCTCAGTCCATGACATGGTTAAAGACACATATTTAAACTTCAATTGTCAAATATTCACATTATAATTTTTAACTTTCATATTCACATTATATATCTATATATATATACTTCAAGTATTCACTTACTTGTTTTACCCAACCAGGGTATTCTATATGTAAAACTATGCAATCAACACATTATTTAACTTTCTAAATTCTTTAACTCTCTTTACCCAGCCGGGTATTCTATTCCAAATATGTAAAACATCAGTATACAATACTTAAAGTGCAAAATTTTCATGTGTGCCTGCGTAGCTGGGCTACACATCATCAAATGCAGAAATAATTATTATTGATGAGGTGTCCATGGTCTCTAAACCACTGTTTACTTATATACATTGGAGGCTACAAGACATAAAAGGTAGCAAAAAACCTTTTGGAGGCATGTCTGTTCTAGCAGTGGGAGACTTCTACCAGTTGCCACCTCCAGGGAAAGCTAAGCCTCTGTGTGTATTTGAAGACCATGTGCTTGATTTCTGGCAAGACTTGTTCAAGGTTGTTACTGTCATGTGTGCATCGCCACGAAGATCGTCGCGGTTGCACATTCTGACTTCTCACAGCTGAGTTGCTGTTTCTTTGTGTTTGGCAGTTAGGGAGTTAATTCTGTCTGTGCTCAGTTCTGGGACTGGGTGCAGTTTTCTCCCGGCTGCAATTAATTATTTGTTGATTGGTTTCCTTTAAATCTCTGGTTGTCTGTGTTGGGAGTTGCCAGTGAAATTCTTCATGCAGACCACAGATAGGATTGTATCTGTATAGACTTAAGTTAAAGAGCTCCTTAGTTGTTTTAAGCTCACCTTACTTAGAGTTTAATATCCCAGATCATTTATGTTCCTTCTGTGTTTGAGTGTGTATGCAAGTCTGTGTTTTCTCCAGTCTGTCTTATATGTCTAATCTGTGTATTTAGCAGAGATCAGCCCATATCCCTTTGGTGGTAATCAGAATCCTTCTTAGGACTGATTACAGGGTTCAGGGACTGATAGGAGACAGGGTTAGGCTGGAGACTTGGACCTCTGAACCATTATCAGTACCTCCAAGGTGAGGGATTAGTTAGGACCCCAGTTTAGGGTCAGGTTAGACCCCCGGTCCTCCTCTTTCCTGTGACAGTGTATCAAGTCCTCAAGATTAACCCTGAGTTCAACGGATATCGTGTCAGGTAAATCTATTCTATATTTACATACTGATGTTGCTAATCTATATGTTGTATAGAGTGTTGTTCTTTTAAGAATAGTTTACTGACATCGTACACATATCATAAGACCGCGTGACAGTTACCCTCACAGAAATAATGCGGCAAAAGGAGGATATAGCATTTGCCGAACTCCTAAACAGAATTCGATTAAAAGGCAAGGGAGAGGCATTATCTGAATCTGACAGAGCCTTACTTTCTCAGGCTATGACTCAACTTGCAGATTGTCCAAAGGATGTCCTCCATGTGTTTGCCACAAATAAAGAGGTAGAACAGCATAACACAACCATCATATCTGCTTTACATTCTGATATAATTGACATTCAAGCACATGACTATAAAAAAGATCTCAAAACAGGGCAGATGGAAAAACAGAAAATACCTTTTAAAGGTCATAAAGGGAATTTACCAGATAGGTTGCAAGTTGCAAAGGATGCTCGTGTGATGCTGATTAGAAACATAGATGTAGAGGATGGACTCGTAAATGGTTCATTTGGAAAAATTGTTAAAATCATTTCCCAGCTTCAACATGATAATACAGTTGTAAGCATGCTAGGTGTTCAGTTGGATAATCCAAATGCTGGGCAAAGGAATTGTAATAGGACATGTACACCAGCAGGTATTTTAGTGTATATAGAAAGAGTAGAAGAACCCTTGACAAAAAAGGGAGTTGTTCGTCATCAGTTTCCCATTAAACTTGCTTTTGCCTGTACAGCACATAAGGTGCAAGGCATGACTACACCTTCTGCAGTAGTCTCACTACAGCGTATTTTTGAGCCAGGTATGGCATATGTTGCTCTTAGCAGAACTACATCACTTTCCGGACTACACATAATTCATTTCAGTGAAGATAAAATATACTCAGATCAAGAAATCAAAAGGTCTTTGCTAAATATGAAAGAAGCAGAAGTCAATAATGCTATGCCCTTACTTAATTGTCTCCCATGGCCAAATTCTCCTTGTCTGAAAATAATTCATCATAATATAGAAGGACTGTCAGCCCACATTGATGATATAAGAAGTCATCATGAAATGTGTCTAGCAGACATTTTATGTTTTAGTGAATCTCATCTGTCTGGCCAGTTTGTCCCTGAAAAAATACAGTTGCAAAACTATCGACTATATAAACACAACAGACACGTTTCATACTCTACCTACTCTCATTTGTCCAACAAAAATGGTGGCGGAGTAGCCATCTACATGAAACATGATATTCAAGTAAGTCAAATGCAGTATATACATGGCGTCACTGACCTGGAATTCCTGGTTTTGAAAGTTGCAGCACCAATTCAAGCAATAATTTCAGTTATTTACAAGCCTCCCGACTACAATACTAATCTATTTTTACCACAGTTTTGTAGCCTGTTGAATTCGTTACACATCTTAGAACATGGTCCAGTTGTTATTTGTGGTGACTTTAATGAGGATCTATTGTCAGATAGGAAGAAACCAATATATGAATTGCTGCAGTCTAGAGGTTACACACAGCTAATTACAGCAGCTACCACAGAGAAGAATACCCTTGTAGATCATTTCTACATTTCCAGGCAAGAGTGTTGTGCCACTTCGGGTGTTCTTCAGACATATTACAGTTATCACAATCCAGTTTATTGTATTTTAGCTTAAAAGCGTATTCTGGAACTAATTCCTATGCTTAAATCATCTACCCACAGTCCCAGTCCTTGGCAAGAGTCTGTCTTTGTGTCTGTCATTGAAAAACAGTTTTGAATGCACTCCTGGTTGTTTAGACCGTGATCATAGGGACTGTGTGTGGAGCTGATAATGGGATTAGCTCGCTGTAATGTATGTGATACAGTTCATATAGCGTCTTGTGCTTGGGTGCGATGAAAATACTTGAGACACAGGTTGATAAAGAAAGTCTTGTATTGCTTCATACAAATTGGCAAAAATAAACACACAGGTTGCAAACACAGAAGCAGGAGACACAGCAGGCCAGAGTAATCTAAGTTCATCAATAACTCTCCACAACAGATTCAGATCTTCTTCTATGTTACCGCAAGTCCATGCAAACGTGAGGCTTTCAAGAGCAGAGTTCAGAGTCCACAAGTGCTTCAGAGTTTCTCAGTAGAAATGGCTGGAGTACAAGGTCCAAGGCTTCAGGAGTCAGAACACAGGTTCACTGCAGGCTAGATTCTGAAGCACTGATTGCTCAGGTGTGGCTGTTTAAGAAGCAAACGGAGAGAATCAGGGCGGGAACATGCAAGCTGGAAAACTCCATTTTAACTGAGGGCAAGATAGCTGCAGCAAAACAGAAAGCAAAATGGCCGACGAACAAACTGAGTTTCAGAAACAGATACACAGAACCTTACATTACTCCCCCCTTAGGGGCAACCTCCGGATGACCTCAGACCAGGCTTGTGTGGGTACCTCTGATGAAACTGACGGAGCAAGCGAGGAGCATTAACGTTATTGACTGGCTCCCATGAGTTGTCCTCCACTGGGTAGCCCTGCCATTTAATCAGATATTGTAACTGATTTCTATACAACCTGGAATCTAAAATCCTTTCCACCACAAATTCTTCCTGACCATCGACTAGCACTGGGTCAGGGCAAGGAGAAGAACGTCCAGGAAACGTATTGGGTGTTGCAGCCTTTAGTAGGGATACATGAAAGACAGGGTGGATTCTCATAGTTTGGGCAATTGAAGACGACAAGCAACGGCACTTATAATCTTACTGATTTTATAGGGTCCAATGTACTTATGTCCCAACTTAGACGATGGAATCCTTAACTTAAGATTTCTGGTTGACAGCCAGACCAGGTCTCCTACCTTAAAAGCTGGTGCAGGTTTACGAAATTTATCTGCTGCCTTCTTGTACCTTTCCTGAGCCGATTCCAGATTCTCCTTTAGAAGATCCATATTCTTCTGTAAAGTCGTGACTCTTTCAGCCACTGCTGGCAAAGGCGTCTCTATGGGAAATCGTGGTAGAATGTTAGGATGATAACCTAAATTAGAGAAAAAAGGAGACTGTTTAGTGGAGGCACTCTGAGAGTTGTTGTAAGAGAACTCAGCCAATGGAAGTAGATCCACCCAATCATCCTGTAGGTGGCAGATAAAGCAGCGGAGATACTGCTCCAGGGTTTGATTGGTTCGTTCGGTTTGTCCATTAGTCTGGGGATGAAAAGCAGAAGAAAGGTTTACTTTAATGTCCAATGCTGCACAGAAATTTTGCCAAAACCTAGAAGTGAATTGCACCCCTCGATCCGAAATAACCTCATCCGGTACTCCATGTAAACGAAACACATCTTTAATCATCAAATCTGATGTCTGTTTTGCAGTGGGTAAGCCGACACAAGGGATAAAATGAGCTGCCTTTGTTAAACGATCAACCACCACTAGAATAGTGTTCTTCCCTTGAGAGGTTGGTAATTCCACAATGAAGTCCATAGAAATGGATCCCCACGGGCGGGACGGGGTGGGAAGAGGCTGTAACAGACCAGTTGGTGAAGAGCGAGGTGTTTTGCATCTTGCACAAACCTCACACGAAGTGACATAGTCCAAAACATCCTTCCTACAAGTGGGCCACCAAAAGAAACGAGAAAGAAATTCCTGTGTCTTTAGAATTCCTCTATGCCCGGCTATTTTGGAATCGTGAATGAGTTGCAATACTCTCAATCTGACTGTTTCAGGTATATACAGACGTTGTCCCAGAATCCACACACCATTCTTAAAGACAAGACTTACGTCCCTTGGGGTTGAGCCAAAAAAGAATCCGCATGGTATGCTTCCTTGATGTCTTTAATTAGGTCTTGATGATGAATCACTCCTAGGAATCTAGAGTCAGGAAGAATAGTCTTAGGAGGAGTAATTGGACGTGTCTCTGCTGAGTAAATCCTAGAGAGTGCATCAGCCTTTCCATTGCGCGATCCTGGTCTATAAGAAATAATAAAATTAAATTGGTTTAAGAAAAGATTCCAGCGAGCCTGGCGAGGAGTCAGGCACTTAGCCGACCTGATAAACTCAAGATTACGATGATCTGTCAGAACGACTATTTGCTGTGCAGCTCCTTGAAGAAGGTGTCTCCATTCTTTGAAGGCGGCAATAATGGCCAACAACTCTCTATTGCCCACATCGTAGTTCTTCTCAGCCGAAGACAACTGCTGGGAAAAGAAGGCACAGGGATGCAAGACATTCTTCTCACCTGTTCTCTGAGAGAGTATAGCTCCCACGGCACAGTCTGAAGCATCCACCTCTATTATGAAGGCAAGCTCTGGGTTGGGATGTACTAGGATAGGTGCAGTGGTAAATTTATCTTTTAGACGGGAAAATGCTTCCTGGGCTTGGGGAGTCCAGGAGAACTTAGACTCTTTCCGGGTAAGTTGGGTGATAGGTGACACTACCTCAGAGAAATTTCTAATGAAACGTCTATAGAAGTTTGCAAACCCGATGAAGCGCTGTACCTCCTTCACATTTCTAGGACTTGGCCAATCATTGATGGCTTGGGTTTTACTTCCATCCATACTAATTCCTTGTGTAGACAGTACATACCCCAGAAATTGAATTTCGGTCTTATGGAATTCACACTTTTCAAGCTTGATGTAAAGATGATTTTGTCTTAGACGTTCCAAGACCATTCTCACATGTCCATGATGTTCCTCTGTGGAGTTAGAAAAAATTAAAATATCATCCAAATAAATTACCACGAATGTATCTAGGAGATCCCTGAAGATGTCATTCACCAAGTGTTGGAAAGTGGCTGGGGCGGTACTCAGACCAAAAGGCATAACCAGATATTCAAAGTGTCCATAGCGTGACCTGAATGCAGTCTTCCATTCATCCCCAGGTCTAATACGGACTAAGTTATAGGCCCCACGAAGATCTAGTTTAGAAAAAATTTTGGCATGTCGCACTCTCTCCAATAACTCAGGGATTAAAGGCAATGGATAACGGTTTCTAATAGTAACCTTATTAAGTTCCCTATAGTCTACGCATGGTCTCAGGGATCCATCTTTCTTCTTTACAAAGAATATGGGTGCCCCTGCAGGAGATGAAGAGGGGCGTATGAAGCCCTTGGCTAGATTTTCGTCTATGTACTCTTTTAAAGCCTTCAGCTCGGGCCCCGCCAGGGGGTAGATCTTACCAAAAGGTATCTCTGCTCCAGGCAATAATTCAATTGGACAATCATATGGACGGTGAGGAGGAAGCTGGTCAGCGTTCTTCTTGTCACATAAATCCACATAGTCCTGGTATACAGCTGGTAATTCAGGGACTGACATGGTTCCTTTAGGAACAGAGCAAGCTGAAATTTTTTGACTCATCTGTTTCTCTGGAAAGTGTAATTCCTTGGTCTCCCAGTTAATGGTAGGATTCTGAGCCTGCAGCCATGGTAGCCCTAGAATAATGGGAAAGTGAGGAGAAGAGATAAGCATAAAGGACAGTTTCTCTTGATGATCTTTACCCATAAGAACCTTTAAAGGCTCTGTTTCCTGATCCACTGGTCCAGAGGTCAGCAGGGAGCCATCCACAGTTTCCATCTGTACTGGAGCAGCCTTCTTCACTGAACGTATTCCCTGTTTTAGAGCAAAGGAGACATCCATAAAATTTCCACTTGCACCTGAGTCGATCATGGCAGAGCTAGACACCCAGGCTGAGTCAACCCAGAGTTTGATGGAAAGAAAACAGTGAGAATTGTTTTTCTTACAACTCAGCTGGGACACCGCTGAGGAAACTTGAAAGATGGCAGCATTTACACAGTCAACGTCCTCAGAGGTAACGGAGTTTAAGTCCGAGAAATCAAGATCTGTTGCTGCAGCTCTCTCTGGAGCCTGAGGCTCGGACCTGACAGATCCCCTCTCGCAACACTCACAATGAATGAGTGCTGCAGTAGTCTTGCGAGAACGGCTGGGACAGTTAATAATAAAGTGCCCTGACTTACCACAATAAAAACATAGATTCTCCTTAAAACGATGTTCCTTGCGTGCATCACTAACCCGTCGTAGTAAAGAGTCTACCTGCATGGGTTCAGGTTCAGGTTCCCGTGTAATCCTATTCAAAGGTTCCTTAGCTGGAGAGGAAGGTAGGAAAAGGTTAGTACGATTGCTTTCGAACCATCTCTCTTGCCTGCGTTCAGTTAAACGAGTATCAATACGGATGCAGTAGTTAATAAAGTCACCTAACGCAGTGGGAGGGTCGGCACGAGCAAGTTCATCCTTAATTAGTGGGGATAACCCCTTTCGAAAAATAGATTTTTTGGCGGAATTGTCCCAGGTGGTATCAAGGGCCCATCTCCTGAAATCCAAGGCATATTCAGCTACTGAGTGCTTACCTTGGCGCAAAGCTAACATGGCTGCTTCAGCTGTTGCACCTCGATTGGGGTCATCAAACACCTGCCCCATGGCTGAAATAAAATCATCAAGGTGATTCAAACAATCATCCTCAGTCTCAATCAGAGGGTTTGCCCATATCAAAGCCTTGTTGGTAAGCAACATAATTATAGTAAGCACCTTAGATCGTTCAGTAGGAAATTGTGAAGCATGTGCAGAAAAAAAAAGATTACATTGATTAACAAATCCCCTGAATTTTTCACGTTCACCACCAAAACGAAAAGGGGGCAACTTGGGAATCCCAGAACTCGGGGCCACGGCAGGAGCCTGGACTTGCCCCTCCAGAACCTCAATCCTGGCTCGCAAATCCTGAGTAGTCTGTCCAACCACTTGCAAATTGTGATTATTTAGGTCCTGAAGATTTGTAAAACGGGTCTTTAAATTCTGCAAATCTGCAAGGATATTATCAGTCACTCCACAAAGTTCCTTTATGCGGGCCTCCATTTTCCAGATCTTTTAAGACAGGATACTGGAAGAAGAGGAGAGAAAAAAAACAATAGTGTTCACCTGTGGCAACACTGAAGAAAGAAAAAACTTTAAGGGAACTGCTCACCTGGAATGGTTGTGAGAAGTCACAACCACTATCATCACAGAAAGCTTTCAACCAGACATCTGATATCCAGAGTTTCAGCAGACAAAAAGAGAAGAGAAAAAAAAAAAAAACAATAGTGTTTACCTGTGATAACACTGCAGAAAAAAAAACTTAAGGGAATTGCTCACCTGGAATGGTTGTGAGAAGTCACAACCACTGTCATCACAGAAAGTACAACCGGACATCCGATATCCACAGTACAGCAGACAAGCCTTTCCAGACCCAGCAGACACTAACGTTTGGCTTCAGAATCTTGTAATGTATGTGATACAGTTCATATAGCGTCTTGTGCTTGGGTGCGATGAAAATACTTGAGACACAGGTTGATAAAGAAAGTCTTGTATTGCTTCATACAAATTGGCAAAAATAAACACACAGGTTGCAAACACAGAAGCAGGAGACACAGCAGGCCAGAGTAATCTAAGTTCATCAATAACTCTCCACAACAGATTCAGATCTTCTTCTATGTTACCGCAAGTCCATGCAAACGTGAGGCTTTCAAGAGCAGAGTTCAGAGTCCACAAGTGCTTCAGAGTTTCTCAGTAGAAATGGCTGGAGTACAAGGTCCAAGGCTTCAGGAGTCAGAACACAGGTTCACTGCAGGCTAGATTCTGAAGCACTGATTGCTCAGGTGTGGCTGTTTAAGAAGCAAACGGAGAGAATCAGGGCGGGAACATGCAAGCTGGAAAACTCCATTTTAACTGAGGGCAAGATAGCTGCAGCAAAACAGAAAGCAAAATGGCCGACGAACAAACTGAGTTTCAGAAACAGATACACAGAACCTTACACTCGCTGTCCTTGCATGCTTTTCCTTTAATTTACATTTAATTGGTATGGCTAGCTTACCTCCCACTGTCATGGCCTGGTATATTCTCTTAAGGGTATGCCACACTAAACAAGAACGCTAACGAGATCGCTAAAAAACGTCACTATTTAGCGATCTCGTTAGTGACGTTGTTGTGTGTGGCATATAGCAACGACGTGGCGCCTGCTGTGATCTCGCTGATCATTCACTAGCATTCTGGACCGTATTTTTATCGTTGGTGTCCCGCTGGTGAGCGCTATATCGCTGTGTCTGGCACCTTTTGTTAACGATGTGCGCTGTTTTTACATCACAATGACCGCTAAAGTCGTTAACGAGATCGCTAACCGCTTATGCGTCGTTAACGAGATCGTTAAGTTTGGCAGCTACTAGCGACATCAAAACGATCACAAAAACTATCGCATTAGTATGCGTCGTTATCATCATCGTTAGCGGGAGCGTTTAGTGTGGCAGTACCTTTACATTACCTTCACACTTGTCAATTGACAGCCGCTCAGCCGTGGTCGATCGCTGCTGTGGCTGTGTGGCTGTCAATTGAAAGCCGCCCTTACACTGAGCGGCTGCTGCGTCCACCTGCTCGACCGAGTGGTTGGCCATGGCCATCGACCTTCATTGCCACGGTTGAGTACTAGCGTCAATGAATGGCCGAGCACAATACTGAAATGACTAGTTTACAATGGTGCAGTATCTCTCCAACTGACCGAGCACTTGTTCAGTGCCCAGTCTATCAGGGTACAGACACATACAGCAGCTGCTTGGCCAAGTATCTGCAGACTGTTGATGTGTGTGAGAGTACCCTTAAGGACTAATCAGATCTTGCCACGTCCTTTGACACCGCTCGCGACATTGGATATAGCGTGTACAGCATAAGAATTCTTCTCTTCCCACCAGGTGTGTTTTCTGTCCTGCCCTCCAACCCATGTATTGTTATGAACTCTGTATTTATGGATTTTATTGTAACCCCCTTTATAAAAAAAAGAAAGAAAAAAAAGTATATATTATATAACAAATATATGATAATATAAAAAAGAAAAAAGTATATATATATATATATGGTTTACATGTTGTTTCATTTTGGGTGTTTATTCTTGATGTATTGTTATTAAGTCACAGCTGACGTTATATTTTAACGGAGTGGATAAAATTATATGGGAAGGCACTAGTGCACGCCAAAAGTCTGTGTGGCACCCTGCTTCCTGTTCCACTTCAATGGTTTTAATTTTTAAAATGTGAGAGTTTCTGATTTATTAAAAGCTGTGGCCAGCACCACCCATTTACAATTTACAAAGTTGTTTGTGTTTTTACTTCATATTGTCAAAGGTGCATGAAGCGTAAGAGCATGTGGTGTGTGTGGTGCAGTACTAGCACAGGCTTCCTGTTCTCTGACTTGGCATAAAACATTCTAATTCGCTTTCCTTTGATTTTAAAGCTATATGTAAGTAATCATACTGTAGTATGTGTACACTTATACACTGCTTTATAAGGGCTAGTACACACAGTCCAATTTTTACATCCGAATGCGACCGATTATTTATTCGGACTCTGTGTACTAGCCCTAAATGTGACTTCATTTGCTACATAAAAATAGTTTGTTTCCATTATGGCCGTCCCTATTAAAATCTGCCAAAAGCAGACAGACTTTACATTAGCAGAGTCTACCTGTGAGAACTTGCTGCTAGAGAGATTATTCGTTGCAATCAGAATTTCTAGTGAAATCAATAAATCATACTGAGCAGCCACAATTTCTTACATACAGACTCTGCCTAGACAGTCTGCCTGTTCTTCACAAGTGTCCGGACCCCGTTCATTTCATCATTGTGGGTCTCAGCGTCCCCTTGAAGCAAATGGTGGTGGTCCTTTAGCCTGCACCCAATATTATATGATGGTGACATCACTACATCACCCCCATTGGCTTCATATACAACCCTTCCCAGGTTGTGCCATCGCTATACACAACATTCATATTCTAACTTTACTTTCTGACAGTCGACACCTGATACACTGCTGTAAATCTGGCAGCGCTGTTCAAGCACCATGTATTTCCTTCAGGAAATGCCCATCTAGTTCTAGGAAAGATGTGTATCTTCGTACCGTGTTAGCCAGTAGATAGAAAAATATTTAGACTTGAGAGTCCTCAGTGGTTGATACAAACAAATTGCAAGCTTTCGAGACTACTCAGGTCTCTTCATCAGGCAAAGACTAAAACTATGTGATTCTTCAGTTTTTGTTTTAGTCTTTGCCTGATGAAGAGACCTGAGTAGTCTCGAAAGCTTGCAATTTGTTACCATCTTTTCAGTTAGCCATTAAAAGCCATCTAGTTATTGTGCTTTGGAAAAAGCACTATATTGTTATTCACATTATTCTTTTTCCGTGTTCTTCTTCTTCTCCAGATTTGCGCAATTAATACAGCCCGAACCGCTCGGTGTACAGACTCCGTTCAAACAAGGTTTTGAAGCTAGCTGCCGTGACAGGTGTGCTAAGTATTTTTGGAGTCGATCGGATTTTTTGCTTTTTAACCCTTTACGTTTGAAAAAAAAAATCTTCCCATTGGAATGCATTGATTTTGAACTTAAATGTACGTCTCGGGCTTGGAATTTTTTAAAATCGAAAAATGATATTTTTCCTCCGACTGTTAACCCCCTGAGGACATTTTTGTAGAAAAAAAATTTTGCCACCTCAAAACGTGCGTAAAAAAATGGCGTAAAAATAAATTGCCATAGGAATTAATGGCCCCATTGTAATCAATGGGCTCCCATACTTGCTGGGCAGGCATCCGAGCTTCCTGCCCGAATACATGAGGTGTTCTGCAGAGTTCCGAGCATGTCCGAGCACCCCGATGCTCAAAGGTTAACGGAGCATGTCCGAGCATGTTCGCTCAACACTACCGGCACCAATTCAAAGCACAATCTGTAGTTCCTTCAGGAAATACACATCTAGTTCTACTTCTTCTTCTTCTCCGCATTTTCTGCAATTAATGCGGCCCGAACCGCTCGGCGCAAAGACCCCGTTCAGGCGGCGTTTCGAAGACCTCGGTGGGACAGGTGTGCTATGTATTTTTAAGTTACTTGGCCCCGCTGTTCTCCTGCTTCTGTATCTCAAACGTGTGATTTTTTTTTGCCAAATTTTTATGAAAAATACAAGACCTTCTAAAATCAAACCTGTTCCTTTTTTTCATCCACCCAAACAAAAGACGCATAAAGAACTGTACTTCATACCCTTACAAGTTACAGAAAGAGGGTACTAAGCTTAGAAAGCATAGATCTTATATAAAAAAAAACAATTTTTAAATTTCCCCAAAAGACAAGTATTTAAATTGTTTTTCAACTAGGATTAAAAAAAAATTTAAAATAACAAAAAAACCCCTTTTCCCCCTGAAGCTGCTAAGATTTAAAAAAAATATATATAAAATTTTGCGTTAAATTTCCCCTGATGCTGACTATAGATACAAAAAAAAAAACATATATACACCCCGCGTTTTTCCCCGGATGGTGACTACCGATTGGGGAAAAAAAAACAAAAACAAATAGCGTTATTCCCCCTGATGCCGACAAAAATACAAGAAAAAATCATAACAAATATGCGTTTTCCCCTGATGCTGACTATAGAGACAAAAAAAAAACATATTACACTCGCGTTAATTTCCCGTAAAAATGACTACAGATTGAGAAAAAAATCTATGTACACTCGCCCTTAATTTTTGTGAATTTCCAACTACAATTTAAAACATATGCATACCCAAAAAAAAAAGTTAACTCAAGGACCGTGAAAATTTTAATCAAAATGGAAAGTCCAAATTTCATTTACGTTATAAAAAAATTACTTAAATACCAACCCGAAAAAGAACCCCAAAAAAACAGTCAAAAAATTTTATTTTAAAATGCTTCACAAAATTTCCAAAGGCTTTAACCCCAAAAATGCAAAAATAAGCCGTTAAATCTTTTTCAGATTTAAAGACAATACAAAGCAGTTCGTCCCCTTTAGCTGACACAGATAATGCTGTCATTTTTCAAGCTATTAATTCAATTTTAGACGGGAAAAAAAGCTGGACCTACTCACAAACTGCACAAGCTGTCACAGATCCCTGTTTTTCCCAAAACAAAGGGGAAAGTCTGCAAACATAAAAATTAAAAAAAAGAACCCAGGGCAAGGAAACAAATTAAACTCACAGGGAAATCTGTTCATCTTTGCAGCGATGACCCGTCAATTTTTTGAATTTTGTGTATTTCCTGAAAGGTTAATAGAATGGATTTGCCATAGCTGTCATGAAAACCTGATGACAGGAAACATTCCCTCCATTGCCGTTTTTAATAAGCTAGAATTGGCTCCAATTCCATCTGAGCTTATTAACTTAAATATACTTGAAAGACACCTGATAGCCCGATATATACCGTTCGCAAAAATTATTACTCTTCCTAAAGGACAGCAGAGAGCAATCCATGGTTCTGTTGTGTGTGTTCCCATCAGAGGTGGAGACAACAGTCAATTCTCTACCTAGGCCTAGTATCAGTGTCAGTTGATGAAAGTGAAATTGAAAAGACGAATGAATTATAAAGGACATTACCAGTTTCAAACATTAGATATGTGCAAAGTATTAACTGCACTGTCTAAACTGAAAGAAGTCCACTCTGAATATATGAACATAACCATTATAGATAATGCCTCTCACTTTGATCAGTTAGTTAATGACTTAACAAATGAACATGATGGGACAAATAGTAACAACACATTTGATATTAGAGAGGATATTCAACAGGCAATTGATCTAATGGAAACAGACCAATGGAATGACATTGCAGTGAATGATGCAACAAACTGTGCCACAGAGAAAGACAATTTACCTAGCAAGCAAATTCCTGAGTTCTCAGAGGAAACCAATGCTCAGGACTCACATGCTTTAGAACAGGAGGCTAATGAACAGAAGTTGCTTGCTACTTAGATACCTGCTTACAGCGCTGATTTTGCACAAGAACTTATAACATTTGTTAGGGTAATTTTTTTGTTGCTCCATCGGAAGGACACAAACCAGTAGTTTTTTTAGGGTGCCAAAACTAGAGGCTATGGCTTTTCCAGTTCAGTTCCCTACTGCTGCTAACACATTTAGATGAAATGCATAGATTGAGGAAAGTAAGTCCAAGCAGATACTTTAATGCACGCTCCTTTCTGTGGACAATCGCTTTGCTAGGGATTCAAATTATATTTTCTTTGCACAGTTTGTCACTGAAATGAAATTTAGCAACATCCAGTATGTCTATTCAGCTCCGTAAAGGAAACCACTGACCAAAGATGGACGTAAAATAACAGTTAGAATGCTGCAAGATAAGGCGAATGGAAAGACTGGCAAAGAACAAAGATGCAACAAGATTATGCAGCCTTTGAGAGGCACTCCAGCTTACTGGAGAAAAACTTGAAAGACCTTTTTGCTATGCTTCGTCAGTTGGGCACTCCAACTTTCTTCTGTACATTTAGTGCTGCAGAAATGAGATGGCCAGAAGTAATTCAAATTATAAAGGCACAGCAAAATGAGCAAGTGAATTTTTCAGACATGGATTGGGCCTCAAAATGTGAGGTTTTACGTAGTAACCCTGTTACAACTATGCGTGTGTTTGAAAAACGAGTAGATGCATTACTGAGGCATCTGCTCTTGTCACCTGCGCAAATTAATAGAGAGGTCACTGACTACTTTTTTAGAGTAGAATATCAAGCGAGAGGGTCTCCACATATACATCTTTTGGCTTGGTGTCAGAATGCACCTGTATTTGAGGAAGACCCTGATAAAACTATATGCGAGTTTGTGGATAGATATGCAACATGTCAGCACCTGATCCGAATACAGAACCAGAACTTTACAAAATAGTAATGGAAGTACAAACTCACAGTGAAAGACTTTCAAAGTCATGTAAGAAAGGGAATAAACACTGTAGATTTGGATTTCCTAAGCCACCAGTAGAAAATACTTATATAACAAGACCAGTTCCAGCACAGAACAGTGAAGAACAAGAAGCTGACTTAGACGGTGCTGATGAGTCTTTGATGTCTCCTGAAAACGCAAAAAAGAAACTTAAATTCCTTTGGGAATTATTACATGAAGATGAGGCATCATCTGCAAGTATTCCACAGCTACTTGCACAAGCTAAATTAAGCAGGGAGGAATACAAGAGCTGTGTCAATTCCTTATCGAGATCCAGTGTGGTAATGATGAAACGACATCCAAAGGATGTCTGGGTGAATGGTTATAACAAGCATTTGTCAAGAGCATGGAATGCAAATATGGATATTCAGTACATACTGAATCCATACTCCTGTATAATGTACATTTTATCATACATTTCAAAAGGTGAACACGAGATGAGTGATTTCCTTAAAAGAATTGTTGCTGAAACAAGACAAACAAACACATCTGATCGTGATGAAATGAAACTGATCATGCAGGCTTATTCAAAAAACCGAGAGGTCAGTTTTTCAAGAAGCTGTTGCCCGTGTATGCAGTCTGAAGCTTAAATCCTGTTCTCGTCTTGTTGTAAATTTATACCCACAGATGACAATGCTTTAAAAATGAGTTTGCCCTTGAGGTCCTTGAATGATAAAAGTCCTGAATCAGAAAATGTCTGGATGTCAGGAATAACTGAAAAATATAAAAACAGGCCAGACACACCAGACTTTGAAGGAATGTCCATGGTAGAATTTGCTTCCACTTATAGAATAGTCTATGGCAGACAGAGAAATCGCAGCAATGTCCTGTCGCTTCAAAATGGTTTTGGGTTCATTCAAAAACGAACACAAGGAAAACCTGCTGTCATTAGATATGCTCGATTTTCAGAGAAAAATTCTCCGGAGAAATTCTATGTCACATTACTAAAACTATACCTACCTTACCGCTCAGATACACAACTCAAACCAGGAGATTTCCCATCATACCAATCTTCTATGATTGGGGAACTGTAAAGCTTCCTGGAAGTAATGATCTTCAGAGAGTGTTTCAAATTATCAAGAAAAATAGGTTACCATATGAAAAAAATTGTAAAGCAATAGAAAAGGTCATTGTAGAGCTTGAACAAAATGGACCGATGGAGGATGCATGGAGTACACTTGCTCCTGAGAGTGAACTTATTAGACTGGAGTGTATTTCAGAGCGTGAGGGAATAAACCCAGAGGAACTAAATGAATTAGATGATGTTCCTGAATACAGTAAAAGTCCCAAAAAGAAATGCAACACAGCAGTAAAAGTTGAAGCCCCTGTTGTAAACCCTGTGGTGTTGAGACAGATGTATCAGAATCTGAATAAAAGTCAGGCATCCATTTTCTATACAGTGCGTAAATGGTGTGAAAGACGTGTGTGCGGAGAAAATCCTGAACAGTTTTTTCTATTTGTGACTGGTGGAGCTGGGACTAGTAAATCACACCTCATTAAATGTATCTATTTAGAGGCATCAAAGATACTTCAGAGACTTCCTAGGATTTCAGAGGAAAGTGACATTTCTATGCCTACTGTCCTACTCTCAGCCTTCACTGGCACAGCAGCTTTTAAAAATTTCAGGTAAAACCTTACACTCTATCTTGAAACTACCAAGAAGCCTTAAACCACCATACCAGGGGCTGGGAAACTGTCTTGATGAAGTGAGAGTAATGCTATTGTTGCGACCACGCACCACAATTGTGGATACCAGGGCTATGGGGTACTCGGAGCCGAGCCCATGGAAATCTATGGGAGTTGTCACTGGTAGCGGTGGCTCGGTCCGTGGCCCTGGCGGTCGTGCAATGGGGAATATTTACGGGGGATTATTAGGATAGTTCGTGACGCCACCTGTGGTATCTGGTTAATTGAACCAGCGCTGCTATAAGGACTTTCACAGGGGATGTTATGGGGCAGCTTGGTGGTAAGTCTCCCACAGGTGAGACGGGTCCCTGGAAGTCTATGGTGGAGATGATGCAGGGTGTAGTAATAATTCAGTCACACACAAGGTAGTTCCTTTTCATACCTTTTACTGATGGTGGTTCAAGCAGATCCCGGGAGCTGGTCGGGGTGAGAGTGCACATTCCGGTAACAGCTGAGCAGGTTAGAGGCCTCCTTAACTTCAATGTACATGCGAGTCCAACTTGCCTGAAGCGAAGTTAACTCTGAAACTCCAGCTTTCTCTATAGCTGTACTGCCCGGCCAACGTTGTGGTGGAGCCTTCTAAGTGATGAAACTAAGTCCTTACTTTTGTCGTGCACTTGACTCAAAGTCCCTGTTCCACCTGACTCCGGTTACGTATTGACACTTAGGGCTGCTCTCTGCGACCTGTAGTCCAGATGCCTCCGGTTTTCTTGTTACTATGCCTGAAACAGTAGCAACACTTCGGACCCCGGTGTCCGGCAATTTAGTGCAGGCAATCCAATACCTAAAGCACTTCTCTATCTTCTCCACTGTGCCCTTCGCCCTGCTTCCCGCTTTTAACATAAGCACTTGTGACTTTCAATGGCGAGATCAGCTTTCTCTAGGACTCGCTGAGTAGCCCGCAGTATCCTCTAAGTCCCACTTGGACTGACACTGAACTGATCCGTCCGTAGACAGGAGCCAGATTCCACTACTCTCCCTCCTAGGTTGGCTGACTGACTAACCACCTAAGCCACGTGTCACTCTCTCCTATATCTCAGATGGGTGTGTCTGAAAGAGTGAGTGACAGTGAATGAATATCAAGCGTTGCTGTTACTTTCCTGTGCACTCTCCTGGATTTTCATGTGTGCCTGCGTAGCTGGGCTACACATCCCCCCTTGGTAAAACACAGCACTCCCGGGCTGTAAAAGACAAAAAGAACATTTTGTTTTGCATTAACAACAACATTATAACTCTTCCCATCCAGGAGGTGAGGATTTCTTGAACGTTACAATATGTACAGTAAGAAAATACAAAAGTATCAAAATATCAAGACATTTTCATAAATACTAGATACTTGTGGAGGACCCGCACCAAAAACCTCCCACGTGGGTCCTGGGTGGGCTGCAGGACTTGTGACTGCAGACCTCACTCTAGGCCCACCATACGGGTTTTTCTTCAGAGATGATAGTAGTAGTGGTTTTATGTAAAACCAAGATAATGCACCGAAGCGCAACTATATACAAGATAAGTTCTGGGCTGGCACAGTCCTCAGCCTCTCAGTCCATGACATGGTTAAAGACACATATTTAAACTTCAATTGTCAAATATTCACATTATAATTTTTAACTTTCATATTCACATTATATATCTATATATATACTTCAAGTATTCACTTACTTGTTTTACCCAACCAGGGTATTCTATATGTAAAACTATGCAATCAACACATTATTTAACTTTCTAAATTCTTTAACTCTCTTTACCCAGCCGGGTATTCTATTCCAAATATGTAAAACATCAGTATACAATACTTAAAGTGCAAAATTTTCATGTGTGCCTGCGTAGCTGGGCTACACATCATCAAATGCAGAAATAATTATTATTGATGAGGTGTCCATGGTCTCTAAACCACTGTTTACTTATATACATTGGAGGCTACAAGACATAAAAGGTAGCAAAAAACCTTTTGGAGGCATGTCTGTTCTAGCAGTGGGAGACTTCTACCAGTTGCCACCTCCAGGGAAAGCTAAGCCTCTGTGTGTATTTGAAGACCATGTGCTTGATTTCTGGCAAGACTTGTTCAAGGTTGTTACTGTCATGTGTGCATCGCCACGAAGATCGTCGCGGTTGCACATTCTGACTTCTCACAGCTGAGTTGCTGTTTCTTTGTGTTTGGCAGTTAGGGAGTTAATTCTGTCTGTGCTCAGTTCTGGGACTGGGTGCAGTTTTCTCCCGGCTGCAATTAATTATTTGTTGATTGGTTTCCTTTAAATCTCTGGTTGTCTGTGTTGGGAGTTGCCAGTGAAATTCTTCATGCAGACCACAGATAGGATTGTATCTGTATAGACTTAAGTTAAAGAGCTCCTTAGTTGTTTTAAGCTCACCTTACTAGAGTTTAATATCCCAGATCATTTATGTTCCTTCTGTGTTTGAGTGTGTATGCAAGTCTGTGTTTTCTCCAGTCTGTCTTATATGTCTAATCTGTGTATTTAGCAGAGATCAGCCCATATCCCTTTGGTGGTAATCAGAATCCTTCTTAGGACTGATTACAGGGTTCAGGGACTGATAGGAGACAGGGTTAGGCTGGAGACTTGGACCTCTGAACCATTATCAGTACCTCCAAGGTGAGGATTAGTTAGGACCCCAGTTTAGGGTCAGGTTAGACCCCCGGTCCTCCTCTTTCCTGTGACAGTGTATCAAGTCCTCAAGATTAACCCTGAGTTCAACGGATATCGTGTCAGGTAAATCTATTCTATATTTACATACTGATGTTGCTAATCTATATGTTGTATAGAGTGTTGTTCTTTTAAGAATAGTTTACTGACATCGTACACATATCATAAGACCGCGTGACAGTTACCCTCACAGAAATAATGCGGCAAAAGGAGGATATAGCATTTGCCGAACTCCTAAACAGAATTCGATTAAAAGGCAAGGGAGAGGCATTATCTGAATCTGACAGAGCCTTACTTTCTCAGGCTATGACTCAACTTGCAGATTGTCCAAAGGATGTCCTCCATGTGTTTGCCACAAATAAAGAGGTAGAACAGCATAACACAACCATCATATCTGCTTTACATTCTGATATAATTGACATTCAAGCACATGACTATAAAAAAGATCTCAAAACAGGGCAGATGGAAAAACAGAAAATACCTTTTAAAGGTCATAAAGGAATTTACCAGATAGGTTGCAAGTTGCAAAGGATGCTCGTGTGATGCTGATTAGAAACATAGATGTAGAGGATGGACTCGTAAATGGTTCATTTGGAAAAATTGTTAAAATCATTTCCCAGCTTCAACATGATAATACAGTTGTAAGCATGCTAGGTGTTCAGTTGGATAATCCAAATGCTGGGCAAAGGAATTGTAATAGGACATGTACACCAGCAGGTATTTTAGTGTATATAGAAAGAGTAGAAGAACCCTTGACAAAAAAGGGAGTTGTTCGTCATCAGTTTCCCATTAAACTTGCTTTTGCCTGTACAGCACATAAGGTGCAAGGCATGACTACACCTTCTGCAGTAGTCTCACTACAGCGTATTTTTGAGCCAGGTATGGCATATGTTGCTCTTAGCAGAACTACATCACTTTCCGGACTACACATAATTCATTTCAGTGAAGATAAAATATACTCAGATCAAGAAATCAAAAGGTCTTTGCTAAATATGAAAGAAGCAGAAGTCAATAATGCTATGCCCTTACTTAATTGTCTCCCATGGCCAAATTCTCCTTGTCTGAAAATAATTCATCATAATATAGAAGGACTGTCAGCCCACATTGATGATATAAGAAGTCATCATGAAATGTGTCTAGCAGACATTTTATGTTTTAGTGAATCTCATCTGTCTGGCCAGTTTGTCCCTGAAAAAATACAGTTGCAAAACTATCGACTATATAAACACAACAGACACGTTTCATACTCTACCTACTCTCATTTGTCCAACAAAAATGGTGGCGGAGTAGCCATCTACATGAAACATGATATTCAAGTAAGTCAAATGCAGTATATACATGGCGTCACTGACCTGGAATTCCTGGTTTTGAAAGTTGCAGCACCAATTCAAGCAATAATTTCAGTTATTTACAAGCCTCCCGACTACAATACTAATCTATTTTTACCACAGTTTTGTAGCCTGTTGAATTCGTTACACATCTTAGAACATGGTCCAGTTGTTATTTGTGGTGACTTTAATGAGGATCTATTGTCAGATAGGAAGAAACCAATATATGAATTGCTGCAGTCTAGAGTTACACACAGCTAATTACAGCAGCTACCACAGAGAAGAATACCCTTGTAGATCATTTCTACATTTCCAGGCAAGAGTGTTGTGCCACTTCGGGTGTTCTTCAGACATATTACAGTTATCACAATCCAGTTTATTGTATTTTAGCTTAAAAGCGTATTCTGGAACTAATTCCTATGCTTAAATCATCTACCCACAGTCCCAGTCCTTGGCAAGAGTCTGTCTTTGTGTCTGTCATTGAAAAACAGTTTTGAATGCACTCCTGGTTGTTTAGACCGTGATCATAGGGACTGTGTGTGGAGCTGATAATGGGGATTAGCTCGCTGTAATGTATGTGATACAGTTCATATAGCGTCTTGTGCTTGGGTGCGATGAAAATACTTGAGACACAGGTTGATAAAGAAAGTCTTGTATTGCTTCATACAAATTGGCAAAAATAAACACACAGGTTGCAAACACAGAAGCAGGAGACACAGCAGGCCAGAGTAATCTAAGTTCATCAATAACTCTCCACAACAGATTCAGATCTTCTTCTATGTTACCGCAAGTCCATGCAAACGTGAGGCTTTCAAGAGCAGAGTTCAGAGTCCACAAGTGCTTCAGAGTTTCTCAGTAGAAATGGCTGGAGTACAAGGTCCAAGGCTTCAGGAGTCAGAACACAGGTTCACTGCAGGCTAGATTCTGAAGCACTGATTGCTCAGGTGTGCTGTTTAAGAAGCAAACGGAGAGAATCAGGGCGGGAACATGCAAGCTGGAAAACTCCATTTTAACTGAGGGCAAGATAGCTGCAGCAAAACAGAAAGCAAAATGGCCGACGAACAAACTGAGTTTCAGAAACAGATACACAGAACCTTACATTACTCCCCCCTTAGGGGCAACCTCCGGATGACCTCAGACCAGGCTTGTGTGGGTACCTCTGATGAAACTGACGGAGCAAGCGAGGAGCATTAACGTTATTGACTGGCTCCCATGAGTTGTCCTCCACTGGGTAGCCCTGCCATTTAATCAGATATTGTAACTGATTTCTATACAACCTGGAATCTAAAATCCTTTCCACCACAAATTCTTCCTGACCATCGACTAGCACTGGGTCAGGGCAAGGAGAAGAACGTCCAGGAAACGTATTGGGTGTTGCAGCCTTTAGTAGGGATACATGAAAGACAGGGTGGATTCTCATAGTTTCTGGCAATTGAAGACGACAAGCAACGGCACTTATAATCTTACTGATTTTATAGGGTCCAATGTACTTATGTCCCAACTTAGACGATGGAATCCTTAACTTAAGATTTCTGGTTGACAGCCAGACCAGGTCTCCTACCTTAAAAGCTGGTGCAGGTTTACGAAATTTATCTGCTGCCTTCTTGTACCTTTCCTGAGCCGATTCCAGATTCTCCTTTAGAAGATCCATATTCTTCTGTAAAGTCGTGACTCTTTCAGCCACTGCTGGCAAAGGCGTCTCTATGGGAAATCGTGGTAGAATGTTAGGATGATAACCTAAATTAGAGAAAAAAGGAGACTGTTTAGTGGAGCACTCTGAGAGTTGTTGTAAGAGAACTCAGCCAATGGAAGTAGATCCACCCAATCATCCTGTAGGTGGCAGATAAAGCAGCGGAGATACTGCTCCAGGGTTTGATTGGTTCGTTCGGTTTGTCCATTAGTCTGGGGATGAAAAGCAGAAGAAAGGTTTACTTTAATGTCCAATGCTGCACAGAAATTTTGCCAAAACCTAGAAGTGAATTGCACCCCTCGATCCGAAATAACCTCATCCGGTACTCCATGTAAACGAAACACATCTTTAATCATCAAATCTGATGTCTGTTTTGCAGTGGGTAAGCCGACACAAGGGATAAAATGAGCTGCCTTTGTTAAACGATCAACCACCACTAGAATAGTGTTCTTCCCTTGAGAGGTTGGTAATTCCACAATGAAGTCCATAGAAATGGATCCCCACGGGCGGGACGGGTGGGAAGAGGCTGTAACAGACCAGTTGGTGAAGAGCGAGGTGTTTTGCATCTTGCACAAACCTCACACGAAGTGACATAGTCCAAAACATCCTTCCTACAAGTGGGCCACCAAAAGAAACGAGAAAGAAATTCCTGTGTCTTTAGAATTCCTCTATGCCCGGCTATTTTGGAATCGTGAATGAGTTGCAATACTCTCAATCTGACTGTTTCAGGTATATACAGACGTTGTCCCAGAATCCACACACCATTCTTAAAGACAAGACTTACGTCCCTTGGGGGTTGAGCCAAAAAAGAATCCGCATGGTATGCTTCCTTGATGTCTTTAATTAGGTCTTGATGATGAATCACTCCTAGGAATCTAGAGTCAGGAAGAATAGTCTTAGGAGGAGTAATTGGACGTGTCTCTGCTGAGTAAATCCTAGAGAGTGCATCAGCCTTTCCATTGCGCGATCCTGGTCTATAAGAAATAATAAAATTAAATTGGTTTAAGAAAAGATTCCAGCGAGCCTGGCGAGGAGTCAGGCACTTAGCCGACCTGATAAACTCAAGATTACGATGATCTGTCAGAACGACTATTTGCTGTGCAGCTCCTTGAAGAAGGTGTCTCCATTCTTTGAAGGCGGCAATAATGGCCAACAACTCTCTATTGCCCACATCGTAGTTCTTCTCAGCCGAAGACAACTGCTGGGAAAAGAAGGCACAGGGATGCAAGACATTCTTCTCACCTGTTCTCTGAGAGAGTATAGCTCCCACGGCACAGTCTGAAGCATCCACCTCTATTATGAAGGCAAGCTCTGGGTTGGGATGTACTAGGATAGGTGCAGTGGTAAATTTATCTTTTAGACGGGAAAATGCTTCCTGGGCTTGGGGAGTCCAGGAGAACTTAGACTCTTTCCGGGTAAGTTGGGTGATAGGTGACACTACCTCAGAGAAATTTCTAATGAAACGTCTATAGAAGTTTGCAAACCCGATGAAGCGCTGTACCTCCTTCACATTTCTAGGACTTGGCCAATCATTGATGGCTTGGGTTTTACTTCCATCCATACTAATTCCTTGTGTAGACAGTACATACCCCAGAAATTGAATTTCGGTCTTATGGAATTCACACTTTTCAAGCTTGATGTAAAGATGATTTTGTCTTAGACGTTCCAAGACCATTCTCACATGTCCATGATGTTCCTCTGTGGAGTTAGAAAAAATTAAAATATCATCCAAATAAATTACCACGAATGTATCTAGGAGATCCCTGAAGATGTCATTCACCAAGTGTTGGAAAGTGGCTGGGGCGGTACTCAGACCAAAAGGCATAACCAGATATTCAAAGTGTCCATAGCGTGACCTGAATGCAGTCTTCCATTCATCCCAGGTCTAATACGGACTAAGTTATAGGCCCCACGAAGATCTAGTTTAGAAAAAATTTTGGCATGTCGCACTCTCTCCAATAACTCAGGGATTAAAGGCAATGGATAACGGTTTCTAATAGTAACCTTATTAAGTTCCCTATAGTCTACGCATGGTCTCAGGGATCCATCTTTCTTCTTTACAAAGAATATGGGTGCCCCTGCAGGAGATGAAGAGGGGCGTAAAGAAGCCCTTGGCTAGATTTTCGTCTATGTACTCTTTTAAAGCCTTCAGCTCGGGCCCCGCCAGGGGGTAGATCTTACCAAAAGGTATCTCTGCTCCAGGCAATAATTCAATTGGACAATCATATGGACGGTGAGAGGAAGCTGGTCAGCGTTCTTCTTGTCACATAAATCCACATAGTCCTGGTATACAGCTGGTAATTCAGGGACTGACATGGTTCCTTTAGGAACAGAGCAAGCTGAAATTTTTTTGACTCATCTGTTTCTCTGGAAAGTGTAATTCCTTGGTCTCCCAGTTAATGGTAGGATTCTGAGCCTGCAGCCATGGTAGCCCTAGAATAATGGAAAGTGAGGAGAAGAGATAAGCATAAAGGACAGTTTCTCTTGATGATCTTTACCCATAAGAACCTTTAAAGGCTCTGTTTCCTGATCCACTGGTCCAGAGGTCAGCAGGGAGCCATCCACAGTTTCCATCTGTACTGGAGCAGCCTTCTTCACTGAACGTATTCCCTGTTTTAGAGCAAAGGAGACATCCATAAAATTTCCACTTGCACCTGAGTCGATCATGGCAGAGCTAGACACCCAGGCTGAGTCAACCCAGAGTTTGATGGAAAGAAAACAGTGAGAATTGTTTTTCTTACAATCAGCTGGGACACCGCTGAGGAAACTTGAAAGATGGCAGCTTTTTACACAGTCAACGTCCTCAGAGGTAACGGTTTAAGTCGAGAAATCAAGATCTGTTGCTGCAGCTCTCTCTGGAGCCTGAGGCTCGGACCTGACAGATCCCTCTCGCCCAAAACTCACAATGAATGAGTGCTGCAGTAGCTTGCGAGAACGGCTGGGACAGTTAATAATAAAGTGCCCTGACTTACCACAATAAAACATAGATTCTCCTTAAAACGATGTTCCTTGCGTTGCATCACTAACCGTCGTATAAAGATTTTACCTGCATGGGTTAGGTTCAGGTTCCCGTTGTAATCCTATTCAAAGGTTTTCCCTTTGCTGGAGAGGGAAAGGGAGGAAAAGGTTTTGTACGATTTTCTTTTGAACCATCTCTCTTGCCTGCGTTCAGTTAAACGAGTATCAATACGGATGCAGTAAATTTAATAAAGTCACCTAACGCAGTGGGAGGGTCGGCACGAGCAAGTTTTATCCTTAATTTTGGGGATAAAACCCCCTTTTGAAAAATAGATTTTTTGGCGGAATTGTCCCAGGTGGATCAAGGGCCCTCTCCTGAAATCCAAGGCATATTCAGCTACTGATGCTTACCTTGGCGCAAAGCTAACATGGCTGCTTCAGCTGTTGCACCTCGAAATTTGGGGGCATCAAACACCTGCCCCATGGCTGAAATAAAATCATCAAGGTGATTCAAACAATCATCCTCAGTCTCAATCAGAGGGGTTTTCCCATATCAAAGCCTTGTTGGTAAGCAACATAATTATAGTAAGCACCTTAGATGTTCAGTAGGAAATTGTGAAGCATGTGCAAAAAAAAAAGATTACATTGATTAACAAATCCCCTGAATTTTTCACGTTCACCACCAAAACGAAAAGGGGCAACTTTTGGGAATCCCAAACTCGGGCCACGGCAGGACCTGGACTTGCCCCTCCAGAACCTCAATCCTGGCTCGCAAATCCTGATAGTTCTGTCCAACCACTTGCAAAATTTTGATTATTTAGGTCCTGAAATTTGTAAAACGGGGCTTTAAATTCTGCAAATCTGCAAGGAATTACAGTCACTCCACAAAGTTCTTTTCGGCCTCCATTTTTCCAGTCTTTTA
>JARQOD010005866.1:0-45813 GCA_033576555.1 Oophaga sylvatica
TTGTGGAATGTTCACAAGATGCTCATGAAGGGGGAAGGCTTCATCGCCCACAAACACAAAGTTTAGGTTGGCGGTGGTGTCCATGTTGGTTGGCAACTTAAGTTTTTTATTAACAACCGTTCACCAAAACTTGTGTGCTCCAAAACACCACCGTCAGAAACCCTTCCATTAATGCCAACATCAACGTTAAAAACTCATAATTGGCATTAACAAGGGTCATGAGGATCACACTGAAGTAGCCCTTGTAATTATGAAAAAAGGATCCGCTTTTGGCTGGTTGCGTGATCCGCACATGTTTCCATCCAAGGCACCACCACAGTTTGGGAACTGCCAATCCTTTCAAAATCAGAGGCAATAATTTGCCATTCCGCCACTGATTTGGGAAAAGGCATGTAGCTCCGTAAACTGCGGACGATGGCGTTGCATGTCTCCGGAATTAGTTCTCCAAGCAGCGACCGAGAAATTGCAGCAGAAAATTGCAAATCCTTCATTGAACGTCCAGTTGCCAGAAATCGCAGCGTTACTGCCAAACGTTCCTCTGCTGAAACAGCTGCACGCATCCGTGTATCCTACCGTTCAATGAGTGGCCTCACAGCTTCCAATAGGAGCTTGAATGAATCCTCCGACATCCGTAGATAATTCCGGAAATCCTGCGAATTCTTCTCCTGCAACTCCCTCACTAGATGCATGTGGGTGAATCTGGACCTCTGCTCCAGCCATTCTCTGGTCCACATGCGACGCTTTCGCTTGGAGCGCCTCTCTTCCACCCGCGCCTCTTCTTGTCGATCTGCCTCCATTGATAGTGCAACTGCCACAATCACACGCTCCGCGGTGGACAGGTTCATTATGTGCAACCTGTACGGTAAAAAAGAGAAAAGTTAATTACTAATTAATTACTATTACTAAAGTGTTTAAACAAAATAAAATAAAGAATAAAATTAAAAATAATTAAAAAAAAAAAAATGTTTTGTTAACTTTTCAGTTAACATTTAAAATACAGTTTACAAATGTCTAAAATGGTGGGGGGTGAAAAAAATAAAGCAGACGAAAAAAAAATAAGGTCAAAAAACGTATCAAACAACATCACAAACAATATGTATCTTGAATCCAAATATCCAAATCGAAATGGGGAAGATGAAGTGCTCTAGCGACAGGATCGCAAAACCCACCACTGCGCCACAAACAGGATCGCAAAACTCCGACCACACGATACTATCCTCGCAACAACGCACAAAGCACCGTTGGAGTCATACACAAAGTCCTCTGGAAACAATGGATGGGGCGCAGTTATTATAGCTGAGGTGATGTTGTGGTCACCAATCGGAGCTGAAGGGCATTGACGAAAGAAAACAAAGTCCCGCCTGCGCCGCTGACTAATGCGTCGTCAACGAGGTCGCACATCGTTCACAAAAGGTGCCAAACACAGCGATTCAGGCTCACCAGCGGGACGCCAACGATCAAAATACGGTCCAGAACTCTAGTGAACGATCAACGAGATCACAGCAGGGGCCACGTCGTTGCTACATGCCACACACAACGACGTCACTAACGAGATCGCTAAATAGTGACGTATTTTAGCAATCTCGTTAGCAATCTCGTTTAGTGGGGCATACCCTTAACACTGGCAATCCCGATTGCCAGAGGTGAGTATATACAGTGGGTATGGAAAGTATTCAGACCCCTTTAAATTTTTCACTCTTTGTTTCATTGCAGCCATTTGGTAAATTCAAAAAAGTTCATTTTTTTCTCATTAATGTACACTCTGCACCTCATCTTGAATGAAAAAAAACAGAAATGTAGAAATTTTTGCAAATTTATTAAAAAAAGAAAAACTGAAATATCACTTGGTCATAAGTATTCAGACCCGTTGCCCAGTATTGAGTAGAAGCACCCTTTTGAGCTAGTACAGCCATAAGTCTTCTTGAGAATTGGTGCCCTGTGCTCTTCACGGATGAGAGCAGGTTCACATTGAGCACATGGGAAAGATGTGACAGAGGCTGGAAACGCCATGGAGAACGATCTGCTGCCTTCAACATCCTTCAGCATGACCGGTTTGTTAGTGGGTCAGTAATGGTGTGGGGAGGTATTTCTTTGCAGTGCTGCACATCCCTCCTTGTGCTAGCCAGACGTACCCTGACTGCCCTTAGGAACCGGAATGAGATCCTGAGACCCATTGTGAGACCATATGCAGGTGCACTGACAATGCTAGACCTCATGTGGCTGGAGTGTGTCAGCAGTTCCTGTATGATGAAGGCATTGTTACACAACGTACTCAGGACAAATTGCACAATAACTCTTGGGGTCCAATTTCTTTTGTTACCCTTGGGAAAATAAAAAATGGGGGCGAAAATATAATTTTTGTGGAAAAAAATATGATTTTTTATTTTTATGGCTCTACGTTATAAACGTCTGTGAAGCACTTGGGGTTCAAAGTTCTCACCACACATCTAGATAAGTTCCTTAGGGGGTCTAGTTTCCAAAATGGGGTCACTTGTGGGTTTTTCACTGTTTAGGCACATCAGGGGCTCTCCAAACGTGACATGACGCCCGCAGACTATTCCATCAAAGTCTTAAATCCAAAACGTCACTACTTCCTTTCCAATCCCCAACGTGTGCCCATACAGTAGTTTTCTCCCACATATGGGGTATCTGTCATGGGTGCATCGCCACGAAGATCGTCGCGATTGCACATTCTGACTTCTCACACTGAGCTGCTGTTTCTTTGTGTTTGGTTATGAGAGAGTTAATTTTACCTAGCTCTTTGCTAAGACTAGGTCCAGCCTCGCCCGGCTGCTTTTGATTATGTTCTAATTAGTTTCCTTTATATTCCTGCCAGTCTGGGGGTTGGATGCCGGTGAAAGCATTCATATAGTTTAGCAGACTGGATCGGTTCTGAGAATACTTAAGCTAAGAGCTCCTTAGTTGTTTTTACTCTTATAGCTTATAGTTTTTCTCTGAGACCTAAGGTGTTCCTACTGTGTGTGAGTGTTGTATGTAAGACTTTATTTACTTTATTTCTTATCTTTCTTGTATGTCTTTCTGTTCATTAACCGTTACCTGGTCATTCCCTTTGGTGGTATTCAGGGTCCTTCTTAGGACTAGAATACAGTTGGCAGGGATTGATAGGAGACAGGGTTTACGCTGGTGGCCTGGACCTCTGTACCTTTAACAGTACCTCCAGGTTGAGGGTTTAGTTAGGACCCCAGTTTAGGGTCAGCTTAGACCCCGGTCACCCTCTAGCCGGAGACAGCGTATAACGGATTCCGTTTTGACCCACTGGACTTTCTGTCAGGTAAATCTATGTTATCATATATCTATGCGCATGTTATATAGTATGTTGCCCTTTTGATATAGATTATTGTCATCACATATATATATCTGCTATACAGCGTGACATTTTCACCGGCCCATACTAAAGATTCTCCTCAGCTGTCATGGATCCAGTAGCCCAGCTGGCCCGGCAGTTGCAGGGATTGTCCATGGAGTTGGCAGACATTAAGTCCAAGGTTTTGTCCCCCCGGAGCAAACCAGATCTGAACCTAAGGTTGCTCTCCCGGACAGGTTCACTGGTGGGCGGGACAAATTTTTTACTTTCCGGGAGGCATGTAAATTGTACTTTCGGCTGCGGCCTCGGTCATCTGGGAGTGAAGAGCAGAGGGTGGGAATTGTTATCTCGCTCTTACAAGGGGACCCTCAATCTTGGGCGTTCTCTATTCCTCCAGGCTCCCCAGATCTCCAGTCAGTGGATCGATTTTTTACTGCCCTGGGTCTGGTATATGATGATCCGGATCGAGTCTCCCTTGCTGAAACAAGGTTACGTAAAATACGGCAAGGAAATCGTCCAGCGGAGGAATATTCTTCTGAGTTCCGTAGATGGACAACAGATACTCAGTGGAATGACCCAGCTCTTAGGAGCCAGTTTTGTCAAGGGTTGTCTGACAAATTAAAAGATTGTGTTGGCTCAGTATGATTCTCCTCCATCACTGGAGGCTGCTATGGCTCTCGCTATTCGCATTGATAGACGAATTCGGGGAAGACGCGAGGTAACTCCGCCTCCCGTGATGACTCCACCTACTACTAAAGTCCCTTATACTGAGGTTCCCCTGGTCTGTTCTGAGGAACCCATGCAGTTGGGAGGGACATCATTTTGTAGGAGGGAATCAGCGGTGCGCCGCAAGACTAGAAGGTGTTTCTTTTGCGGGAGAGAGGGACATTTTGTTGGGGGGTGTCCATCCCGGACCTCTTTGAACCAAGGAGTTAACCTGGGAGTGTGTATTTCGTCCCCAAATCCCTCTCAGTTTCTCGTGCCTGCGGAGGTGGTGATTGGTACTAGAACTGAGAGGATTTCTGTTTTTCTTGATAGTGGGTCCGGGGCTAATCTGGTGGACGCTCGGTTTGCCCAGGTGCATGGTATGCAACTGAGTGTATTGGCCAAACCGGTCCCTATACTCTCTATTGATTCTAGACCTCTTGGTCAAGGTAGCTTGGTACAAGCTGTTCATAACATAGATCTTCGAGTAGGGGCAATACATAAAGAGCAATTGTCTTGTTATGTGTTGGAGGGTCTGCCTGCTCCTATTGTGTTGGGACTTCCTTGGTTGGCTAAACATAACCCAGTGATTGATTGGCAATCCAGAAAGATAAGCCAGTGGGGTGAATTTTGCAAGAATAACTGCATGAGCACGGTCATCGGTGCGGTTGTGCCTGGGACTTTGCCTCCTTTTCTGGAGGACTTTTGGGAGGTGTTCTCAGAGGAGGGTGTAAAGAGTTACCTCCTCATCGCACATATGACTGCTCAATAAAGTTGCTTCCTGATGCTTTATCTCGTACTTTCCCAGGGGTCGGGAAGACGGATGATCCGGTTCCTATTCCTCAGGAGGGAGTTGTAGTGTCAGCTGTATGCTCTGAGCTTGAGGGGGAGGTATTGGGGGCTCAGGGGGACGCCCCTGTGGGACTTCCAGGAGACTGATAGTTCCAGATCGCTTAAGACTGAAGGTTACGGAGAACCCTTACAAACGGATGGCTGATAGGAGGAGAGTTTCTGGTCTAGATCTGAAGGTGAACGATCTGGTGTGGTTGTCTACCAGGAATATAAAACTTAAAGTTCCCTCCTGGAGGTTGGGTCCCAGATTCATCGGGCCATACAGGATCAGTTCCATAATTAATCCTGTGGCATTTTGTCTGGACCTCCCTCCTACGTTTAAAATTCATAATGTGTTTCACAAGTCATTACTTAAAAGGTATGTGGCACCAGTCATACCGTCACCTCTACCTCCTCCTTCAGTGGTAGTCAATGATAACGTGGAAGTTCATTGGAGGGGTATGGTCCTGAGGAGAGGACGTGGGTCCCTGCGTCGGATGATAACGCAGATCGATTGGTTCGGACCTTTCACACAATTTACCCGGACAGACCTGGTCATGAGGGTCCGGAGGCCCCTCGTAGAAGGGGGGGTACTGTCATGGGTGCATCGCCACGAAGATCGTCGCGATTGCACATTCTGACTTCTCACAGCTGAGCTGCTGTTTCTTTGTGTTTGGTTATGAGAGAGTTAATTTTACCTAGCTCTTTGCTAAGACTAGGTCCAGCCTCGCCCGGCTGCTTTTGATTATGTTCTAATTAGTTTCCTTTATATTCCTGCCAGTCTGGGGGTTGGATGCCGGTGAAAGCATTCATATAGTTTAGCAGACTGGATCGGTTCTGAGAATACTTAAGCTAAGAGCTCCTTAGTTGTTTTTACTCTTATAGCTTATAGTTTTTCTCTGAGACCTAAGGTGTTCCTACTGTGTGTGAGTGTTGTATGTAAGACTTTATTTACTTTATTTCTTATCTTTCTTGTATGTCTTTCTGTTCATTAACCGTTACCTGGTCATTCCCTTTGGTGGTATTCAGGGTCCTTCTTAGGACTAGAATACAGTTGGCAGGGATTGATAGGAGACAGGGTTTACGCTGGTGGCCTGGACCTCTGTACCTTTAACAGTACCTCCAGGTTGAGGGTTTAGTTAGGACCCCAGTTTAGGGTCAGCTTAGACCCCGGTCACCCTCTAGCCGGAGACAGCGTATAACGGATTCCGTTTTGACCCACTGGACTTTCTGTCAGGTAAATCTATGTTATCATATATCTATGCGCATGTTATATAGTATGTTGCCCTTTTGATATAGATTATTGTCATCACATATATATATCTGCTATACAGCGTGACAGTATCAGCGCACTCAGGACAAATTGAACAACAACTTTTGGTGTCCAATGTTACCCTTGGGAAAATAAAAAACTGGGGACTAAAAGATCATGTTTGTGGAAAAAATATGATTTTTTTTATTTTCATGCCCGGGCGTTATAAACTTTTGTGAAGCACTTGGGGTTCAAAGTGCTCACCACACATCTAGATAAGTTTCTTTGGGGGTCTAGTTTCCAAAATAGGGTCACTTGTGGGGTGGTTCCACTGTTTAGGCACATCAGGGGCTCTCCAAACGCGACATGACACCCGCAGACCATTCCATCAAAGTCTGCATTACAAAACGTCACTACTTCTCTTCCGAGCCTCGACATGTGCCAACACAGTAGTTTTCTCCCACATATGGGGAATCAGCGTACTCAGGACAAATCAACTTGGACAACAACTTTTGGGGTCAAATTTCTCCTGTTACCCTTGGGAAAATAAAAAATTGGGGACTAAAAGATCATGTTTGTGGAAAAAATATGATTTTTTTATTTTCACGCTTGGGCGTTATAAACTTTATTGAAACACCTGGGGGTTCAAAGTTCTCACCACACATCTAGATAAGTTCCTTGAGGGGTCTAGTTTCCAAAATGGTGTAATTTGTGGGGGGTTTCCACTGTTTAAGAACATCAGGGGCTCTCCAAATGCAATATGGCGTCCAGCCAATTCTGTGTTGAAAAAGTCAAACAGCGCTCCTTCCCTTCCGAGCTCTGCCATGCACCCAGTGTTTTTATTTAATTTTTATTCCCTTAAAGCAGATAAATTTGTTACAGAAAATAGTTAATAGATAACATTTGCACATGTCTACTTTACATCAGCACAATTTTGTAAATATATATTTTTTTATTAGGAAGTTATAAAGGTTAAAATTTGACCATCGATTTCTAATATTTACAACAAAATTTGCAAAACCATTTTTTTAGGGACCACATCACATTTGAAGTGACTTTGGGGGCCTATATGACAGAAAATGTCCAAAAGTGACACCATTCTACAAACTTCACCGCTCAAGGTACTCAAAACCACATTCGAGAAGTTTATTAGCCCTTTAAGTGCTTCACAGGAATTTATGGAATGTGGAAGGAAAAAGCAAACATATAACTTTTTGCCATAAAAATTCATAAGGTTAACTGGAGAAATTGCACCACACAATTTGTCGTGCAATTTCTCCTGAGTATGCCAATACCCCATATGTGGGGGAAAACCACTATTTGGGTGCACGGCAGGGCTCAGAAAGGAAGGAGACTGTGGAGACATGGGGGTCAGTGAGTGCTCTCGTCCGCTAGCCCAGCTGTCTTGAGAAATACTGCATGGACTAGGGCTTATATCACTGAACGCCCCCGCTCTCTCTTCCCCTGAGCAGAACACTGCACAGACAACACAGGATGAGGGTAAAACAGTGTGGCAATAATTTATTGAACCACCAGCACACAATAGCATACAGAACAATCTCAGCAAATACCCAAGATGGTGCAAATTGCAAAGTCACACCCTTCCGCTGACTCACCAGGAGCAGAGCTGCTCCCAGTGCTGAATACATCCAGCAGTGACTCCCCGCTTTTGGCGGGCCCCCACAGCGAGGAGGTAATGACAAGCTTAGGAATCTAACCGAGAGCAGTGAGGTATGTGTGCCAGGTGACCAGATTGTCCCAACCTGGATTCTTTAAGACATCTCTGGGGTTTCAGTGATGGTCAATGAAGCAGTCCTGTGTTCTTCCAGCCAAGGCCGTAGTCCCCTAAGCTGATCTAATACCAAAAAGATAAATGACAGACATTGATATGACAGAGGAAATGCAGGCCAATATAATAGAGCTAGTAGCATAGAAATATTAAATATATAATCAACCACCTCTAACATGTAGATAGGACTAAATGAGGACTGATTGTCATCAATACCATAAAAGGGGGAGCATCAAAACCAAAATGACAATCTGATAGTCCATATGTGTAAATATTATAAATACAAATCTTTTTATTAGTCATATAAACAAGCATGCATAGGCGTGGGTGAAACGTGGGCAAACATACAGCTATGCAGTGCGGAGGGCGGATGGTGAGACCATGAGTACATACAATACTGTTATTAAACAATCAAATGTGTAGCTATATTAGCCATAAGTAAGATCCACTGTATGGATTTTTCATGATTGTATAGTATCAAAAAAGGGGGGTATAGTCTGCATAAAAATGTCAAGGCAACAACACAGAGCATACTAAGTTGGAATGCCAAATAATTACCGTATTTTTCGGACTATAAGACCCACTGGACCATAAGACGCACCCCAAATTTTCAGAAGGAAAATAGGGGAAAAAAATAATGTGTCAAATGGGGGTCCGTCTTACAGTCCAAATTCAGCTTACCAGCGAAGGGATCAGCACTGGTAGAGGAGTGGTCACAGGGGTCGTTCGGTGGTCCAGGCTGGTGCGGTGGTGGTGCTCTGTGTTGCAGGGGTGCTCTGTGGGGTGGCTGTGCTCGTGAGGTGGCTGTGCTCTGTGGGGTGGCTGTGTCCGTGGGGTGGCTGTGCTCTGTGGGGTGGCTGTGCTCTGGTCGTAATATACTTACAAATCCTGTGGCGGTGGTCCCGTGGCGGTAGTCCCAATGCAGCCTTCCTGTGCTCTGTGGTGCGGTGGTGTCGGGGCTCTGTAGTGTGGCTGCAGCGGGACTCTGTGCTGCGTGGGGGGCTCCGCTGGCATTTCGTCAAAGCACGAAAGCTCCCCGCAGCTCTGTTGCTGCGAAGCGGAGGCCTCCGGAAAGATGGCTGCCAGGGGCCTCCAGAAAGATGGCCTCTGGGGGCAGCTCATGCTCAGATTCAGATCTCCACAACGAGATCTTGTCCCGAGATCTCAGGACGAGATCTCGTTGCCGAGACTTGAATTTGAGTATGCGCCGCTCCCAGCGGCCATCTTTCTGGAGGCCACCGCGTTGCAGCAACGGAGCTGCGGGTGGCTTTCGGGCTTTGACGAAATGCCGGAGCCCCCCGTGCAGCACAGAGCCCCACTGCAGCCACACCAAAGAGCCCCGACACCACCGCACCACAGAGCACAGGAAGGCTGCATTGTTACTGCCGCCACGGGCCCGCCGCCATAAGATTTGTAAGTATATTACGACAATAAGACGCACCCCCACTTTCCCCAAAAAAATTTTCAGAAAAAAGTGCGTCTTATGGTCCGTAAAATACGGTATGCAATAAACCTTTAAATCTGAGGTATTAGAATATGTTACATGTACTCTGGTCATTTATTATCTGGCAGAGTTTAGCAGCAGTGTCTCTTATGGTCCACCCACCCGTCCCAACGCATGTTTTGGAACACTCCTTCTTCAGGGAGCATAGCTAGTGTCATCAAAGTTGAGTTTAAAAAGGTAAAGACCGGAAGTGAATTAAGGTCGAGATCCAGGAAGTGGCGATGTGCTGCTGTGGCGACCGCAACACCCATCGGCACACGCATTGCACAGCATCCGATGTCAGAAACACATGGGGCCCCACGTGATCCTGCACCGGGTGCATCACGTGTACGGAAGCCAGTGGAGGCAGCGGTGACAGGGCAGCGCATGCGTGATAGCCACAAGTACCGATCTGTTATTTTGAGAGCTGGCAAACTAAGCTGATCTGTAGAGTCACCCGAATCAGAAGAAAAAGTCTCTTTATATAGTTCACAACTGGCCTTCAACCAGCATCCAGAGGTCAGAGAGAGATGTGAATGAGGCCAACCTGCATTGTTGATTATGTTGTCTATTTGCTTAGTTTTTCCTCCTCTGTTTGGGAATGCCAATAAACAGTCTAGCATGAACAATGTACTGTATGTAATCAACATATCAGCAAACATCATTCTTCAGTGGCCATGCTTTACAGTTTTGCAAAGGTAACAGAAAATATAAAGTAGGAGATAATATTAGAGGTAAATATTCGTCCTATAAGAAAAGTCAATACTTCAGACAACAGTTTTATGATTCTTGGCCTACACAATTTATGTCTGGCATAATTAAGAAGAAATGCTGTGTCAAGTGCCATTTGACTTTTTGAATGTAAAATTTGCTAGAATAATTGAGTCGCACAACACCAGGGTTATGGGGTACTCAGCACCGAGCCCGTTGAAGTCTATGGGGAATGTCACAAGTAGCACAGCTCGGTCCGTTGCCCTGGGCGCTCATACAAAGGGGAATATTTACAGGGGATTTTAGTAATTGTTCGTGACGCCACCTGTGGTTTCTGATCAGGTAGACCAGCGCTGCAGGGTTAATCTTCTGAGGGGATGTTACTGGGCAGCAAGATGTTAAGTCTTCCACAGGTAAGACTAGATCCCTCAAAGTATATGGCGGTGCAAGGTGCAGGCAATAAGGCAGACACACACAAATCAGTCTCTTTCCATACCTTTACTGGTGGTATTTGTAGGTACGTCCCGGGAAGCTGCTCAGGGTGGAGTATGCACATCCAGGTAATTGCCCAGTAGGTTTAAGGCCTCCTTTCCCCTTAAAGTGTATGAGTCCTAACCTGCGTGAAGTCAGGTTTAACTCTGAATAGAACAGCTACGCCTGGCCATCATTGTGGTGGAAGTCTCTTTTGGCAAGAACTAAGTCTATATCTGCAGTGCACTGCCAGACTCCTGTTCTCCTGACCCCGGTTACGTATCGGCACTTAGGGCTACCTTCTGTGACTTGAAGTCCAGCAAGGATTCCGGTGTTTCTCTCACTAGCCGTAAAGGTTCTAGCAATACTTCGGACCCGGTGTCCGGTTAGTCAAGTGAAGGTGATTTGTCACCGAAGTCACTCCTTTCTTGGGTCACCACTCGCCCGTCGCCCTACTCTCATCCTTAACATAAGCACCGGGTAGCAGTAGGTTTTGTCATTAGCTTTCTTCCTTCTTTCCAAAGCTCGCTGACTGATTCTCAGTTAACTCGATGTTCTGCCAACTGTAGTCCCCTTCCTTCTTTCCTTCAAAGACTCTGTCCAGAGCAGCTCTCAGGACTTTTCGTCAGACTGAATACACGCTTGCTCCGAGAGTCACTTTCCACATTCCTTAGGGAACTAACAGTCTAGATGATCTGAGATATCAGCTTGCAATCTTTCCTTCTCTGTCTCGTCTGACAGGAAATCTCTCTCTCAATGATCTTATCTTCTCAGACTGTCTCCAACTCCCTCCAGTCTGGAATGAACTGATGAACTGACCAACTGAACTGAACTAATCTAATCCAACTGCTACCTATCTCACACCCTTAAATAGTCTAAGATTCGCTCTAGTGGTAATCTAGGGAAGTGTGAGTGTGAATGAATATCAGATTTTGCAATTACCTTTCAGTACATACTCCTGGAACATGTGTACCAAGCGCAGCTGGGCCACACATAATTAGCAGATGCCATGTCGCTTTTGGAGAGCCCTTGATGTGCCTAAGCAGTGGAAACCCCTCACAAGTGACATAATTTTTTAAACTAGACCCCTCAGGGAACTTATCTAAATGTGTGGTGAGCACCTTGAAACTCGAGGTGCTTCACAGAAGTTTATAACTGTCACGCTGTCTAATGATATGAATACAATGTCAGTAAACTATTTATACAGGAACCACTCTATACAACATATAGTTTAACAACATCAGAATGTAAGTATAAAATAGATTTACCTGACACAATCTCTGCAGAACTTAGGGTTAATATTGAGGACTTGATGTGCAGAAACGATATAGTTGAACTCAGGGTTAATCTTGAGGACTTGATGAGCTGTAACAGGAAAGAGGAGGTCCGGGGTCTAACCTGACCCTACACTGGGGTCCTAACTAATCCCTTACCTTGGAGGTACTGATAAAGGTTCAGAGGTCCAAGTCTCCAGCTATCGTGATCGCTAGCGGGATTGTTTAGTGTGGCAGTAACTTAAACCCTGTCTCCTGTCAGACCCTGAACCCTGTAATCAGTCCTAAAAAGGATCCTGATTACCACCAAAGGGATATGGGCTGATCTCAGCTAAATACACAGATTAGACATATAAGACAGACAGGATAGCACTCACTTGCATACACACTCAAACACCGAAGGAACATAAATGGTCTGGGAAATAAACTCTAAGTAAGTTGAGCTTAAAACAGCTAAGGAGCTCTCAACTTAAGTCTATACAGATTCATTCCTATCTGTGGTCTGCATGAAGGATTTCACTGGCAACTCCCAAAGCAGACAACCAGGAATTTAAAGGAAACCAATCAACAAATAATCAATTGCAGCCGGGAGAAACTGCACCCAGTCCCAGCACCGAGCACAGACAGAATTAACTCCCTAGCTGCCAAACACAAAGAAACAGCAACTCAGCTGTGAGAAGTCAAAATGTGCAACCGCGACGATCTTCGTGGCAATGCACACATGACAGTACCCCCCCTTCTACGAGGGGCCTCCGGACCCTCAGGGCCAGGCCTGCCCGGGTGAGTTCTGTGGAAGGTCCGAACCAAACGATCTGCGTTAACATCAGACGCAGGGACCCACGTCCTCTCCTCCGGACCATACCCCTTCCAATGCACCAAGTACTGAAGGGACCGGCGATTCAGACGAGAGTCAATGATTTTTGATACTTGAAATTCCAAGTTACCATTGACCACCACTGGAGGAGGAGGTAGAGGTGACGGTATGACTGGTGCCACATACCTTTTAAGTAATGACTTGTGGAACACATTATGAATTTTAAACGTAGAAGGGAGTTCCAGACGAAATGCCACAGGATTAATTATGGAACTGATCCTGTACGGCCCGATGAATCTGGGACCCAGTTTCCAGGAGGGCACTTTAAGTTTTATATTCCTGGTAGACAACCATACCAGATCGTTCACATTCAGATCTGGACCAGAAACTCTCCTCCTATCAGCCATACGTTTGTAACGGTTCCCCATATTATTCAAATTATTCAATACACCTCGCCACACAGAAGCAAGTGACGACGAGAAACGCTCCTCCTCAGGAACCCCAGAAGGACCCCCCCCATTGAAAGTACAAAACTGGGGATGAAAACCATATGCCCCAAAAAATGGGGACTTACCAGTGGACTCGCTCCGCCTGTTGTTAAGAGCGAACTCTGCCAGAGGCAAGAAAGAAGACCAGTCCTCCTGGTTCTCCGATACAAAACACCGGAGATATGTCTCTAAACTCTGATTCAGACGCTCTGTCTGACCATTGGTCTGTGGATGAAAAGCCGAGGAAAACGACAATTGCATCCCCCGACGTAAACAAAATGCCCTCCAAAATTTGGACACAAACTGAGACCCCCTATCTGACACCACATCAGAAGGCAACCCATGAAGTCTCACGATCTCCCTAATGAACACCTGCGCCAGAGTTTTAGCATTAGGGAGTGCCGGAAGAGCAACGAAATGTGCCATCTTACTGAACCTGTCAACAACCACCAGTATGACAGTATTCCCAGTCGACGGAGGAAGGTCCGTAATGAAGTCCATAGATAAATGAGTCCATGGACGCTCCGGAAGTTTCAAGGGTAAAAGGGTCCCAGACGGACGGGTATGAGGAGTTTTAGAGCGAGCACAAACCCCACAGGACGCGACAAAGTTATAGCATCTTTATTAGCGTTAGGCCACCAAAATCGGCGGGAAAGGAGATCTAAAGTAGCCTTACTCCCTGGATGTCCTGCTAAAGCAGAATTATGATGTGCCTCAATAACCTTTTGTCTCAACTGATTCGGGACAAACAGTCTCCCTGGAGGTCCTGCAGGGGCGTCCCCCTGAGCCTCTAACACCTCCTCCTCAAGCTCAGAACATACAGCCGACACTACCACCCCTCCTGAAGGATAGGAATCGGGTTGTCCGTTTTCCCGGCCCCTGGGAAACTGCGAGACAAGGCATCAGCCTTTACATTCTTCAAAAGCCAATTTAATGGCCAAAAGTTCCCTATTGCCGATATCATAATTCCTTTCGGCGGACGACAATTTCTTAGAAAAGAAAGCGCACGGATGCCATTTACCAGGGGACGGACCCTGGGACAATATAGCACCCACCCCTACGTCAGACGCGTCCACCTCCACAATGAACGGCTGAGATACATCTGGTTGGATGAGAACGGGTGCCGAAGCAAAACATCTTTTTAAAGAGGAAAAGGCTTGGCAAGCTTTGTCCGACCACTTAGAAAAATCCGTCCCTTTTCTCGTCATGTCAGTGAGAGGTTTGACGACAGACGAGAAATTACAAATAAATTTCCGGTAGTAATTAGCAAACCCCAAAAAACGCTGCAGAGCCTTAAGATCCCCTGGCTGATCCCATTCAAGCACTGCTCTCACCTTTTCAGGGTCCATCCGGAAACCGGAGGCTGACACCAAAAAACCCAAAAACTGAAGTTCCTGTATGGCAAAAACACACTTCTCCAGTTTGGCGTATAGTTTATTGTCTCGCAAGATCTGCAACACCTGTCTCACATGCTCCTGATGAGACACAAGATCTGGCGAGTAAATTAAAATGTCATCCAAATATACGACCACAAACACCCCCACAAGGTGACGAAAAATGTCATTAACAAAATGTTGGAATACTGCTGGAGCAGTAGTCAGACCAAAAGGCATGACCAGGTTTTCATAATGTCCCTCCGGCGTGTTAAACGCCGTTTTCCACTCATCCCCCTCTTTTATCCTAATCAGATTATACGCCCCCCTGAGATCCAATTTAGAGAACCATTTGGCGCCAACAATTTGATTGAAGAGATCAGGAATAAGAGGGAGTGGATACGGATCTCGAACAGTAATCCGATTAAGTTCGCGGAAATCCAAGCAAGGGCGTAGGCCTCCATCTTTTTTCTTCACAAAGAAGAACCCCGCGGCCACAGGGGAAGATGAAGGTCTAATATGCCCTTTGGCCAGACTGTCAGAAATATAATCTTTCATAGCCTGTCTTTCAGGACCAGAAAGATTATACAACCTAGCTTTAGGCAACTTAGCATCAGGAAGTAGATTAATAGAGCAGTCATACACGCGATGAGGAGGCAACTCCCGACACCCCTCCTCAGAGAAAACATCCCCAAAATCCTCCAAAAAAGGAGGCAATGTACTAGGCACGACCGCACTGATGACTGTGTTCATGCAGTTGCTTTTGCAAAACTCACCCCATTGGCTTATCTCTCTGGACTGCCAATTAATCACAGGGTTATGTTTAACCAGCCAAGGAAGTCCCAACACAATGGGAGTAGGTAGACCCTCCAACACATAACAAGATAATTGTTCCCTATGTATTGCCCCTACCCGAAGGTCAATGTTATGAACCTCATGAACAAAGCTACCTTGGCCGAGAGGCCTGGCGTCAATGGAGAAAATAGGGATCGGTTTGACCAATACTCTCAGATGCATACCTTGAGCCTGAGCAAACTGAGCGTCAACCAGATTAGCCCCAGAACCACTATCCAGAAGAACAGACAATCTCTTCACTCTAGTACCAACCACCACCTCCACTGGTACAAGGAACTGAGAAGAACCGGCGGATGAAATACATACTCCCAGGTTGTCGTCCACCACACAACCTGGGATTAGCAGTTTTCTGGCTACTTTTTACTTAACAAGACACGGGATGGACATTCTCCAACAAAATGTCCCTCTTTCCCGCAGAAAAAACACCTTCTAGTCCTGCGGCGTGCCGCCAATCCCCTACTACGAAAAGATGTCCCTCCCAACTGCATAGGCTCATCCACACAGACAAAGGGAACCTCAACATAAGGGACTTTAGTAGTAGGTGGAGAAAACAACAGGGAGTGGAGTTACCTCACCCCTCTCCCGAAGTCGTCTATCAGTACGGATAGCTAGGGCCATAGCAGCCTCCAGAGAAGGAGGAGACTCATACTGAGCCAAAACGTCTTTTAATTTGTCAGAAAGCCCATGACAAAACTGGCTCCTAAGAGCTGGGTCATTCCACTGAGTATCCGTGGCCCATCTACGAAACTCAGAAGCAAATTCCTCCGCCGGACGATCTCCCTGCTGTAACTTACGTAATTTGGTCTCAGCAAGAGAGACCCGATCTGGGTCATCATATACCAATCCCAGAGCAGTGAAAAATTGATCTACAGACTGTAGAGCCGGGGATCCCGGAGGAAGGGAAAATGCCCAGGATTGAGGGTCCCCTTGAAGAAGTGAGATAACAATTCCCACTCTCTGCTCATCACTCCCTGATATCGCGGCCGAAGCCGAAAATACAATTTACATGCCTCCCGGAAGGTAAAAAATTTGTCTCGCCCACCAGTGAACCTATCTGGAAGAGCTACTTTAGGTTCAACTCTGGTTTGCTCCAGGGGCGACAAAACTTTGGACTTAATGTCCGTCAGCTCCATGGATAATCCCTGCAACTGCAGAGCCAGCTGAGCTACTGGATCCATGGTAACTAGAGATAATTTTTTTAGGGCCAGTGAAAATGTCACGCTGTCTAATGATATGAATACAATGTCAGTAAACTATTTATACAGGAACCACACTCTATACAACATATAGTTTAACAACATCAGAATGTAAGTATAAAATAGATTTACCTGACACAATCTCTGCAGAACTTAGGGTTAATCTTGAGGACTTGATGTGCAGAAACGATATAGTTGAACTCAGGGTTAATCTTGAGGACTTGATGAGCTGTAACAGGAAAGAGGAGGTCCGGGGTCTAACCTGACCCTACACTGGGGTCCTAACTAATCCCTTACCTTGGAGGTACTGATAATGGTTCAGAGGTCCAAGTCTCCAGCCTAAAGGGTATGCCACACTAAACAATATCGCTAACGGGATCGCCAAAAAACGTCACTATTTAGCGATCCTGTTAGCGATGTTGTTCAGTGCGGCAGCTTCCAGCGACGAGCTTCCTGCTGTGATCTCGCTCGTCGCTGGAATCGTTCCGGACCCTATTTTCTCGTCGGCGCTCCCGCTGGGTAAGTATCTAATCGTTGTGTGGCACCTTTTCTTAGCGATTTAGCGGTACTTTTGTACCGCTAAAGTCGTTAAGAAGATCGCTAACGGCGATAGCGTCGTTAACTATATCGCTAAATGTGGCCGCATTTAGCGATATAGAAACAATCCCGCTAGCGATCGCATTAGTATGCGTCGTTATCGTGATCGCTAGCGGGATTGTTTAGTGTGGCAGTAACTTAACCCTGTCTCCTGTCAGACCCTGAACCCTGTAATCAGTCCTAAAAAGGATCCTGATTACCACCAAAGGGATATGGGCTGATCTCAGCTAAATACACAGATTAGACATATAAGACAGACAGGATAGCACTCACTTGCATACACACTCAAACACCGAAGGAACATAAATGGTCTGGGAAATAAACTCTAAGTAAGTTGAGCTTAAAACAGCTAAGGAGCTCTCAACTTAAGTCTATACAGATTCATTCCTATCTGTGGTCTGCATGAAGGATTTCACTGGCAACTCCCAAAGCAGACAACCAGGAATTTAAAGGAAACCAATCAACAAATAATCAATTGCAGCCGGGAGAAACTGCACCCAGTCCCAGCACCGAGCACAGACAGAATTAACTCCCTAGCTGCCAAACACAAAGAAACAGCAACTCAGCTGTGAGAAGTCAAAATGTGCAACCGCGACGATCTTCGTGGCAATGCACACATGACAATAACGTTAAGTTGTGAAAATAAAAAAAAATAATTTTTCCCACATAAATGTTTTAGCCCAGAATTTTGTATTTTCACAAGGGTAACAGGAGAAAATGGTCCCCAAAATTTGTTGTTCAATTTCTCCTGAGTTCACCGATACCCCATATGTGGTTGAAAACTAATTTTGAGGCACAGTGCTCAGAAGGGAAGTAGTACCATATTACAGTGCTGATTTTGCCCACTGGTTTGCGGGTGCAATGTCACATTGGCAAAGCCCCTGATGTTGAGAACGTTTTGGAGATGACTTCAGAGGTGAAGCTCCCTCTGGTGGTTGCTGAGGGTATTGAACCTATGTTGAACACCAAGAGTCCTACACCTGCATATAACGAGTGGTTGTCAGGTGGTACTGACTGGGCTGATATAAGTGAACTGACCTCCCATGATCCTCGCCGGTGATCAATTGTTCTTCCTGGTCTAGGTTGGAATTCAGCTTGCTTTCCTGCTGTCTCCTGCTTGCTTTCAGATAAGTCTCTTTCAGTTTTTTTACTGTGGTTTGAATTCCTTGCTTTTTGCTGCATTGCTTTTTGTCTTCTGCCGGGTCCCCTTTGGGGGGCTTTGGCTGGTCTCTGTTCGTTTTTTTGTATTTGTTCATTTGCTCAGTTCTTTTGATATTTTACTGCTGGGTTGCTACGTGTCCACACCAGAGATCTGATATAGGTGATCGAGACCGTGTGGTCTCAGTATTTTTGGATTCAGAAGTGTTGGAGTTTTTCCTAGGGTTTTTTGGGTTGCAGACAGTTTTCTCTCCTTTGCTGTCCTATCTAGACAGTTTTGGGCCCCAGCGTTTGCTCAATCTATTTTCTGTCTGTGTTCGTATTTTCATCTTGTCTAGCCATTATATGTCTGGGGGCTTCCTATTTTTTTGGGGTCTACTACGAGGCAGTTAGCTTTCCTCTTTCCATCTTCAGGGATAGCTATCTCTCGGCTGTGACGAGGCGTCTAGGGCACCGTAGGAACGTCCCACGGCTACTTCTAGTTGTGCGGTTAGTTTAGGGGTCTGCAACCTATTAGTTTCCAACCTCTCTGGTGTTCGGCTGCCTATGCGTTTTTTTGCTCCTGCCTCCTCAGCTACCTAAACATAACACCCCTGACTGCACTCCCTCCCCTGTATTACCCCTGATAAATCCCCTCATCCAAGAATCACCTTGACTGAGCCCCTCTACCCCTGTACTGTATTTCCCCTGACTACACCCCCTCCTCTTGTGTCATCCCTGACTGCACCCCCTCCCTGTATCACCCCTGCTGAACCCTCTCGCCCCAGAATCACCCTGACTGACTGTGTCCCTCCCCCTGTATCACCCCTGACTGCAGCACCTCCCTCTGCATCACCCTGACTGCACCACCTTCCTCTGTATCACCCTGACTGAGCCAATCTCCCTCTTTATCACCCCTGACTAACTGCGCCACCTCCCTCTGTATCACCCTGACTGAGCCCCTCTCCCCCTGTATCACCCCTTACTAGAGTTGAGCGATACTTTCCGATATCCAAAAGTATCGGAATCGGAATGGTATCGCCGATACCCAAAAAATATCGGCGATACCCGATACCGGAAATCCAATGTAAGTCTATGGGAACAAAATATCGGAATTAAAAAAACCCCATTCTTGCCTTGTTGGTTAATTGTACATGAAGGAAAACAACAAAGAGTAATGTAGAATGTATTGGGGGAGGTTGAGGAGACATTAAAGGCATAGATGTTTAACCCAATCAAATGGAATAGCATTAATATTTTTTTTTTTAAAGATGTTCGGATTGACGAAGAAATTGACAATGTTGTTAACGTTTTTTCTATTTTGGCAAATATGTATATTTCACAACTTCCATGCTCTTCACCTTTTTAACTTTTGACACACTTTCTCCTTCATAATCTTCAGCAGCATCATCTTTTTCATCAAATTATTCTTCATCTTCACCTTCTTTATCTTCTTCTTAAACTTCTTGCTATTCATCTTTTTGTTAACATTACTCATATTGTTCTTATTAAACTATTATTCTTCTTCATATTCTACTTCATCTTCATCTTCTTCATCATATTCTTATTTGTGACAGAGATTCCTGTACTTGTAATCTGTAAAAGTATGAATTTTTCATCCTTCCGTTCTTGCTGTCACAAAAGATTTAAATTACAACAGTATTTGTCCGTGTTCAGTTTAGCCTGCAGCAGCAGGCTTTTTCCAGGGGCACCACGAGGAGGAACGGACTCACCCCCATACACTGCTTAGTCTTCTTCTGCTTATAATTTAGAGCATATATTTTGCTCTTCATTTTGGTCTTATACTTCATGTTCTTCTGCTTTTTGATCTTCTGCTTATTGTTCTTCTGTCTCTTGTTCTGTATCTTGTAGTTTGTCTTAACCTTCTTTGTCCTGTTGGTGATCTTCTTTTGGGTAATCTTTTATTTCTTCTTTGTGATGGTGTTCAGGCTGGTTGGCTTGATGCTCGTCGTCCTTGTGGTCGTCATCTTCTTCGGGTGGTCATCAGGGTCGTTGTTGGAGATCCAGAGTGATTACCCAAAAAAACATTTAAAAAAATCTTCAATTTGTAAATGTAGCTGAAGGTACAAGAAGGCTGACTAACTTCCGAGAACCAGCTGACGTTACTGGAACCCGGACGGGTAGCAGAAGGTACAAGAGCCAATGCAAGTAACGAGGACCAGCTGACTGTGCTGGAACCCGGAGGGGCAGCAGAAGGAAAAGAGCCAATGGCACAACCGAGGACCAGCTGACGTTACTGGGACACGGTTACTAAGCAGGAGGTACCTGTGCTCCAAAGCACTACCAAGGACCAGCAGACGTTGCTGGAACTCGGATACCGAGATGGATGCACCTAGGCCAAAGGCACTGCGGAGAACCAGCTGACGGTACTGGAACCCGGACGGGTAGCAGAAGGTACAAGAGCCAATGCAAGTAACGAGGACCAGCTGACTGTGCTGGAACGCGGAGGGGCAGCAGAAGGAAAAGAGCCAATGGCACAACCGAGGACCAGCTGACGTTACTGGGACACGGTTACTAAGCAGGAGGTACCTGTGTTCCAAAGCACTACCAAGGACCAGCAGACGTTGCTGGAACTCGGATACCGAGATGGAGGCACCTAGGCCAAAGGCACTGCGTAGAACCAGCTGACGGTACTGGAACCCAGACGGGTAGCATAAGGCACCCATGAAAATGTAAGTTGACAGGCCGCAAGCCGTCCGCAGTTACCGAATCACACAGTCCTACAGTGGGTGCTTGTCCTATTGTCACAACGGAAACAGCCTTTATTTACTTATCCCACAGCACATATAGGAATCACCTAAACTGCAGGCACCATACAGTCGGCTAACCCAAATGCAACACGACAGGACAACTTATTGGAGGCAAATTGACGTTGACACTGCCAGGAAACAGCTGTCATGCTGTAACCAGGCTAGTATAAAAAGATACAGCTGCATGGGTATATCAGAAACAGTGGGTCACACAAATACGTGTGACCAGATCACCACTCATATAAATACAATAAGGAGGAGGAAACGAAGAGTCACTGGTGACAAAAATCCATAATGCAAAAAGGTAAATATTTATTAAACATATCAAAAAGTGACACAAGAATGTATGAACAATGAAAACACATTAAAAGGACAGGTGCGAATACAAGGGGAGAGATCTCCCAGCAATAAGGCAAAAATACATTTGTGGCAAAGATGACAGTATAATACATAAAGCTCATAACACATGAAGTGTCTCCCCCACAAGGAAAATAACAGAGCTACACATAGTATTGCCACATAAAATAGAGCATGCTTTTCACAAAACAGTGTGCACGGGTAAAAAACGCCAGTAGAGATAAGTGCAATGCTGGTCGGTCTGTCACAAGAGCATGCTCACCAAATAAAGTATAAAGCCACACTGGGAGAGGTCACCCCAAAGGAGATGCGACCCCAACGTACGTTTCGTGGCACGCCTGCCACTTTCTCAAGGGGATAGCGATATCTGGTACAAAGGACCTTTAAATGCCTCCCACAATCAAGTCACATGTCAGACATCAGCGAATAGGAGCAGGTATAGCGGCGCATGCGCCGCTGGAGCCGGGGGGGCCCCAGTGGCAGCGGCGTCATGCACCCGGGCGCGCGCGCCGGTCGGAGACCAGAGCGCGGTCCGGGCACAGAGAGACGCCCCACCACATGGGGAGCCGCCCGGGCAGCAACGGGGCACGCGCACACCAAGCTCCGCATGAGTTCATAACAATAACAGGATATTAGAAGTGGTGACCATAAATGTAAAAAATATATAGTTGTAGAGAAGCATATATTATGAGGTCAAGTTGAAGCAAAGAAGGTAACATATCATACATCAAACGATAATACAGGCAACAAAGTCATACATATTAAATCATGTGATCTGTCGCTGTATTCTTGCTTTGCTTCTCCCAGCGTCTCATATCCAACAGTCAGTGGGGGTAGATTCAAAAGGTCCGATAAAATCAATGAAATAAACAGAAACTGTGAAAAAATAAAATTTAAAAAAGAGATAAAAGATAAATTTAAAAGAAGAGAAGGCATCACATAGAACCAGTGAGGGAATATCAGAGACAATATATTATAAAAAAGAGGCAAAATTTAAAGATTCGTTGAGGCCCCTGGGCGCCATTGTGTCAAGTTGGACTATCCAACGCGCCTCCATTTGAGACAATTTTTTCTTATAATCCCCACCTCTGATACCGAGGTGCAGGGTATCAATGCTGCGTACCCTAAAAGATGTGGCATCACAATTATGATAGCGTTTAAAGTGACGCGGAATTGTCTTAAGATCTGAAACGTCTGAAATGGTTCTTGCAGCGGAAATGTCCCTAACGTGTTCCCTGATACGTACTCGCAGTTCCCTGGTGGTTAGGCCAACGTATATCTTCGGGCAGCCACATGTAGCGTAATAAATGACATTCGAGCTGCCATACAAGATATACGCTGGCGAATGTCATATGTCTTATCGCCACCAGAGGACGAGAAATTCAGGGCACGTAGGGCATTAGCGCACGCAAGGCAGTGGCCGCAAGGAAAGAAACCAACGGTGGGGCCACGAGAACCAAAAGTATTTACAGAAGGTGGAATGTAGTGACTGCGAACGAGAGTATCTCGTAAGTTTCTGGAGCGTCTGGATGTCATGGAGGGGTAGCTGCCCAGTGAGTGAGACAGGCAGGCTCAGTTTTAAGAATATCCCAATGTTTAGTGAGAATTCGTCGAATATCAAACCACTCATGATTGAATGTGGTAATAAATCTAATCGGACCCTCATCGTTCCCCCGTCTAGCCGCACGAGTAGAGTTAAGAAGGTCATCCCGTGGAGTTGTTCTTGCCCGATCGTATCCCTTCTTGATACATCGGTTACTATACCCGCGTGCCCTAAATCGATCACCAAGGTCCCTGGCTTGGGCCTCAAAGGCATCATCAGTAGAGCAGTTACGTCGCATGCGAAGGAACTGTCCGACCGGGACGGCCCTAATGGTGGCTGGATGGTGAGCTGATTTAGCATGAATCAATGCATTCACGGAGGTCGGTTTCCTGAACACATCCGTACGAAGATGACGATTGGTGTCAATCTCCATGGATACGTCCAGGAACTCGACCCTCTCACGGCTATGTTTGTAAGTTAAATGGATGTTAAGAGAATTCTGATTCAGCTCTGCCATAAAATCCTCGAGCTGCTGCACCGTCCCATCCCACAACATCAAGATATCATCAATATATCTAAACCAGTACAGCACATGGGAGGCGGCCTGTGCGCCCGCATCACCAAACAAAGATCTCTCCCAGGCGCCCAGGAAGAGATTTGCGTAAGCGGGCGCACAGGCCGCGCCCATGGCCGTACCACGTCTCTGTAAATAGAAGACGTCCTTAAATACAAAAAAGTTGTGGGTAAGGACATAGTGGAGCAGCTCGAGGATTAACTCACACAAAGGGCCGTCCAGGTCGGAGGCACCCAGGAACAGGCGAACCGCAGCCAGGCCATCGGAGTGGGCAATGCACGTGTATAAAGACTCCACGTCAGCTGTCACCAAAATGGTAGACTCATCCACAAGGATGCCATTCACCCGTGCCAGGACGTCCTTAGTGTCACGAATAAAAGACGGTAGTGTCTCCACGATCGGTTTGAGGTAGAAATCAATAAATTTACATACTGAATCGCATGGGCCATCAATGCCCGACACTATAGGACGTCCCGGTGGGTCAAGGGCATCCTTGTGGATTTTCGGAAGTATATAAAAGGTAGGGGTCCTAGGGTTCTTCACCAATAGACCCTCATACACCTTTTTAGGAATAGTGTTAGACTCATACGCACCATGGAGGATATCCTGGAGTTCCAAGGAGAAGGAGGACAAGGGACTATGTGGCAATCTAATATATGTATCAGAGTCCCTAAGTTGACGAAAAACCTCACGTTCATATTTATCGCAAGGCCAGATCACGATATTCCCCCCCTTGTCAGCAGGTTTAAAGACCACGTCAGGAAGGGATTCCAATTGCGACAATGCCTGACGTTGTCCATGTGTTAGATTATCAAATCTACGTCTTGTGGAGAGATTTTTTAAATCTTCAGTCACAAGCTTAGTAAATACCTCCACAGCTGGACACAGTGACAAGGGGGGGAACCGCGTAGATCTGGGCAGTATTTTAGTGGGGAACCTACTTGTACTAGAGGTAGATTGTTCCTCAAGTAGCTCCTCAAGATTGCGTAGAGCCTCCCTCTCATTGTCACTCCAGGATTCCGACAATTGGTTACGACTGTGTAGCTTCTTCAAAATGAGTTTACGGGAGAAGAGGTGAAGATCCTTCAAAACTGTAAAAAAATTAAAGGCATTAGTTGGTGAAAAAGTTAGGCCCCTACCTAAAACCTCTAGTTGGGCGGCAGACAGCGTATGATGAGAGAGATTCACTAGCTGTAGTCCGCCCTGTGACGCAGGCTGGGCCGATCCCCCTCCATGATTTTTTGTCTTGGTAGTCTGACGTGTCGTCATTTATTACGCTACATGTGGCTGCCCGAAGATATACGTTGGCCTAACCACCAGGGAACTGCGAGTACGTATCAGGGAACACGTTAGGGACATTTCCGTTGCAAGAACCATTTCAGACGTTTCAGATCTTAAGACAATTCCGCGTCACTTTAAACGCTATCATAATTGTGATGCCACATCTTTTAGGGTACGCGGCATTGATACCCTGCACCTCGGTATCAGAGGTGGGGATTATAAGAAAAAATTGTCTCAAATGGAGGCGCGTTGGATAGTCCAACTTGACACAATGGCGCCCAGGGGCCTCAACGAATCTTTAAATTTTGCCTCTTTTTTATAATATATTGTCTCTGATATTCCCTCACTGGTTCTATGTGATGCCTTCTCTTCTTTTAAATTTATCTTTTATCTCTTTTTTAAATTTTATTTTTTCACAGTTTCTGTTTATTTCATTGATTTTATCGGACCTTTTGAATCTACCCCCACTGACTGTTGGATATGAGACGCTGGGAGAAGCAAAGCAAGAATACAGCGACAGATCACATGATTTAATATGTATGACTTTGTTGCCTGTATTATCGTTTGATGTATGATATGTTACCTTCTTTGCTTCAACTTGACCTCATAATATATGCTTCTCTACAACTATATATTTTTTACATTTATGGTCACCACTTCTAATATCCTGTTATTGTTATGAACTCATGCGGAGCTTGGTGTGTGCGTGCCCCGTTGCTGCCCGGGCGGCTCCCCATGTGGTGGGGCGTCTCTCTGTGCCCGGACCGCGCTCTGGTCTCCGACCGGCGCGCGCGCCCGGGTGCATGACGCCGCTGCCACTGGGGGCCCCCCCGGCTCCAGCGGCGCATGCGCCGCTATACCTGCTCCTATTCGCTGATGTCTGACATGTGACTTGATTGTGGGAGGCATTTAAAGGTCCTTTGTACCAGATATCGCTATCCCCTTGAGAAAGTGGCAGGCGTGCCACGAAACGTACGTTGGGGTCGCATCTCCTTTGGGGGTGACCTCTCCCAGTGTGGCTTTATACTTTATTTGGTGAGCATGCTCTTGTGACAGACCGACCAGCATTGCACTTATCTCTACTGGCGTTTTTTACCCGTGCACACTGTTTTGTGAAAAGCATGCTCTATTTTATGTGGCAATACTATGTGTAGCTCTGTTATTTTCCTTGTGGGGGAGACACTTCATGTGTTATGAGCTTTATGTATTATACTGTCATCTTTGCCACAAATGTATTTTTGCCTTATTGCTGGGAGATCTCTCCCTTGTATTCGCACCTGTCCTTTTAATGTGTTTTCATTGTTCATACATTCTTGTGTCACTTTTTGATATGTTTAATAAATATTTACCTTTTTGCATTATGGATTTTTGTCACCAGTGACTCTTCGTTTCCTCCTCCTTATTGTAACCAGGCTAGGCAGGAGTCAGTACCCCTGCCAATTACTTCCGAGCAACAACTGGCGGTGTTGGAGCCCAGGGATGAGAAGAGAACAGGGTGGAGGCAGCAGGACTTTTTGTTGCCGTACACACAGCAGGGGAACAGCTGACATTACTGAACCTCAGTAACACAGGAGCAAGTGTTGACTGTGCTAACAGCACTTCCGAGCAACAACTGGCAGTGTTGGAGCACAGGGTCAAGGAGGGTGTAGGCAGAGGCCTAGTATGAGATGTTTGAAGTTAAATTTGTAGTTAGCAGCATAAATTTTTGCCAGACACACAGCAGGGGAACAGCAGGCGTTACTGAACCCCACAAACACATCAGCGATTGTTTTGATCTGTGCATCCAACACTTGTGAGCAGCAACTGGCGGTGTTGAAGCCCAGGGTTAAGAAGGGTTTTGAAATAAAATATTGAGTTATTGCCTTGTTACATGGCCATTGCAAATGTATGTACTTCAAACAAGAAAAAATGAATGTTTACTAGGACAATAAAATGATGAATTTCAATTCCAAGAATAAAAATAAACACCCTTAAAATATAAACGCATATAAGCACATGGCAACAAGAAATGGAACAACACACCACCCAAAATTTATTTTACAAAATATAGTGTTGTAAATTTATGAATAAAAGTCCATTTTTGTATTTAGGAATGATGCGTAAGGAACGCTATGTTAAACCATAACATAGTGAAGACAATGGATTTTGTAATAGTCACTCATCATCATCATTACAATTTATATGTGACAGTCACACAGATTAAAATTATTTCACTTACGAAAATTGTTAGTTCGGACAGCATTTATTACATGTCCAGCATGGACTCATCAAAGTGATGAGATGACGCAATAATGCACGATAAAAAATAAACATTTTAAAAAAACATTATGCATTGTCACAATTTAAGTGGGTGCCTGCAAGTGGAGGTGAAACAAAGGCTACAGATAGCAAAGGTATATACTATATCTGTATCAGACAGTGGCCAGCCTCTAATGGGTAATGGCGATGTTATACTGTACGTCAATAAAGGCTGCATCTGCAATCATGCATTTTTTGCTTGTAGAGTGTTGAAGAGGGTAAAAGCATATCTGGTTGCGCAAGGCTTTATCCGGCAACACTACCTTCCTTGTGTCACGGGTAGGGTAGCGTGTGTCTATTATATGACTCTCTCTAAAATGTGACGTTACGCAGCCTTATTCTGCCCTAGGGACGGCAAAAATATGACAGCAGTAATCATTTACTGTATAAAACTCCACCTATGAGCAACAAAACAAGCACGTTCCCTCTTCCGGTTCCTGCGCTGACATGTGAGGAGGGAGTTTGGAGACGCTCATGAATTCCTCCCAGGTATCCAAACATATCGGGCCGATAGGAGAGCAGTAAAACCACCCCCGGGAACAGTGACACCTTTTACATTTGTGGGGACATAATTTATGGAGCGCTACTTGCTACGGAGTTCACAACAGACCCCGAACGGTTTACCTATCCAACTGAAGCAGAAGGACAAGATGGCGCATGGAGGAGAGAAAGAGGAAAGAGGCGCGATGCTGAGCGCTGCCATAGACATGCATCAAGAGCTATTATCAGAAGCACCATGTGACCTGAGAGTTCCTCAGGAATTTGATTCCCAGAAAATGGCTGGAGAGGTCACAGTCCTTCTCTTACCAGACATTCAGAAGCTGCTGGAGTCGGCATTGCAATCGTCATTGTCTTCCATACAAAAGTCTGTAGATCTGAATACCATTGCAATTACCAAGCTGCAACAGGATATGGTGCTGCTACAACAGGAGAAGCAACTTTCCCAAGACAGAGAACAGAACCTTCAGCAGAACTTACAAAATTTGATAGACAAAACAGAGGACTTGGAAAATCGCTCGAGACGAAGCAATTTACGTTCTCGTAGGACTGCCTGAATCGTTTCAATCAGCAGACTTACAATCCATCTGTGAGAATGATCTAACAAAAATATTGTGACTTAAGTACTACTGTCGTGTGGAACGTGCACATCGTGTGGGACCGCCGCAAAACAACAACAGGCGAGGGGAGGCATCGAAACCAACGATGTACAGACCACGGCAAGTAATAATGAAGCTGTTAGATTATAACGACAAAGTTTCATTGTTACGGGCATTCAGAGAAGCGAGGCGCCCAGTGCTACTCCATGGCTGTGAGATTCTGCTCTTTGAGGACTTCTCAGTATCGGTCTCAAAGAAGAGGAGGGCGTTCAGTTCCATTTGCACAACGTCGTTTGAGCGAGATGTTCGCTTTCAACTACTGTTCTCAGCGCGTTTGCGGTTACAAAGATCTGACGAGACATATGTCATTTATGACACACCAGAACAGGCCGAAGCAGCCTTGGAACGAAATCCACAAAGTGATAGGGAGGTACAGCGAGGCAGTTCCAGGTTCTCCCCACGCAGACGACAAGATGGCAGTTCATGAAGGAGATCAGGAAAGATGAAAAAGATTCTCTCCACGTTAAATTACATATGAGATATATTTGCTGTTTGAGCCGTTTCTATTGGAGTTCCTTCATACCTATGCTAAAGCATGATAGCTTTGCTGCAATTTTAGATGGTTAAATTAGTTAATTGATATTAGATGTTGAAGATCTCTCATGAGAGAGGGTATCTTGATACACATGGGACAACTGACTTAAACATTACATATGGAGGGACAATAAGTGAAGCAGGCTATTGGGGTTTCATGCTTTGGACACATGGGGGGGTACACTGAATAGCCTGGGAGGATGGGGGTAATCTCCTCACAGTTTAGAAAAAAGGAAGTCACATAAACAGAGGTAGTGGTGGAGAGACTACGACCGCTTACAGCGGTTTATTGTTAAACAAGAGTTACTAGAAAAGGGTAGCAAGGGACCTCTCTCCAATAATTAATCCTGGAATTGTCAATATATCTTGATTTTGTATTTGATATTGTGGTGCTACTTCCTCCTTTCCTCGCAGGTTGGTGCCAACCACGGCCATAAGAGGGTACACAGTCTCCTCCAGCACACTCATAACTTTTCTGCCGCCCATTCAATATGAAGATCATCTCCTGCAATGTCAAAGGCTTGCGGGCGCCGGAGAAGCGCACAATGATTCTGAGGTACCTCCGCCGGTGGAAGCCGACATAGCACTTCTCCAAGAGACACATCTGAAGGTGACTGATTTTCCTCCCATGCACAAATTTTGGGTGGGAGACAGTTACGGGTCACAGGGCACGGAGCGCAAGACAGGGGTATTGACATTAATCAGCAAGCACTTCAAGGGCAAGGTGATTGACTCCGAAAATGACACAGATGGTCGTTGGGTGAGAATATCAGTATCACTTGACAACAAAACCTATAGTATTTATAACATATACGTTCCCACAGAAGACAATGGACCATTTTTCCGAGAATTGGAGGCACGTATACTTCAAGACACAATTTCACTGAAAATAGTAGGTGGTGACTTAAATACGGTGAATCGAACCAGTGAAGACCGTCGGTCGATGCGAACGACTGTGCGATCACATGACACACGTTTGAAACCCTTGCTAGACACGACTAACTTTGTAGACATTTGGAGACACCTGAACACAGATGGCAGTGAATATTCCTTGTATTCGTCGGCACATGACTCTTGGTCAAGAATAGATTATATATTGCTATCACAGGAGCTAATAAGGGGAGTGGAAGAGGCACATGTGCACAACGTAGCTATATCTGACCACGCACCCTTATCAGTGACCCTGCCAGATATGGTTCAGATGGGGCCAGACCAAACTTTGCGCTTCACTTCCTATTTGTTAACGGATGAGAATTTTCGAGATCAGGTGAAGCAATGGTGGTTGCAATATGTACGGTATAATGGAGATAGTAGGGATAGGCAGGAACTTTTATGGGCAGCAGGGAAGGCAGTAATGCGCAGGAAACTAATAGCTTATCAGACAACCCTAAAAAAGAAGATAGCGACAAACTACTCGCAGGCTACCAGGATATTACGCGATAGCTACACGGCATACCTGAGAACTTCATCGCCACAGGATAAAAATAGATGGAAGCAGGCTAAGGCTGACTTTGACCTATGGGTAGATCGACGCGAGAGAACCAGTAATATGAATTATAGAGCCGATCTATATCGTTATGGTAGTAAATCAGGGAGACTATTATCACGACTAGCGAAAGGAAATCACATTCATCAACATATTACAGTGTTAACGAATAAACATGGGATCATGATCGATCATGCTGATATTGAGGAAAGACTTATATTTTAACATGATCTGATAAATGAATGTAAAGGTGGCGAGAATTTGAAAAAATACACGCCAGAGAAGGGTGACGAGTGAAATAGTTTAATCAGGATCACAGCAAAGTTAGAGAAGGAAGATGACGGGAGGAATCCTAGAACTTAGGGGTTTCTGTTGTGAATGGGTTTGAGATGAGTTCTGAGCAGAGGCTCCCTCTGGTGGTTACAAGCGGTACTAGTGAGGATTGTGAGGACTGGGAATCAGGTGTTACTGATTGGTCTTTTATAAGGGAGTCATTTTCCCATCAGGGTTGCCGGTGATCAATTGTTCTGGTCTGAATCCTTCTTTCCAGTTTCCCTTGTAGCCTGCTGTGTCGTGTCTGCATCTCCTGCTATCAGATAAGACAATTTCTTATTTTGTGTTTTTGCTATATTTTTGCATTTTGTCCTGCACTTCTGTGGGGGCCTTCAGGGTCCCCTCCGGGGGCTTTTGCCCTCTCAGTTTAGTCCAGCCACTGTGTTTTGTACTTTTGCTTTTTCCAGTTTTTTTTCAGTGGCTGCTGTTTTGTTTTTGTTACACCAGAGAACTAATTTAGGTGGTAGAGGTCGTGTGATCTCAGGTGATTTTGAAATTAGTAGAGTTGGTGTTTTTTCAGGGTTTTCTGAGATTGCAGTAAGTACCCTTCCTATCCTTTTCTATTTAGATAGTTTGGGCCCCAGCGTTTGCTCATACTATTTTCTTTCTGTGTCAGTATTTCCTCTTGTCTAACCGCCATTACATGTTTGGGGGCTTTCTATTATCTTTGGGGTTCTGCTCCGGGGCAGATAGCTTTCCTATTTCTATCTTTAGGTGTAGTTAGTTTCTCAGGCTGTGACGAGGCGTCTAGGACCAACGTAGGAACGCTCCACGGCTGCCTCTAGTTGCGGTGGTTAGTCAGGGTACTGCAATCTCATAGATTCCAACTGCTCTGGTGTATTTCCTTTTTTACCTGCACTCCTCAGCTACCGTAACATAACAGTATCACCGGCCATAAAAATTGTATGGTACTCACAGAAGGGAAAAAATATTTTGAAGGAAGAAAAGTTGTCAGAGATATTTTTCTGTTTGTTGCATTTTTTTTTTTTTTTTTCCCTCTGTATCTCTGGGTGCTGGGGAGGATCTTTTCTCCCAATGGAGTTTGCACAGTTGTCTGGCCGTGTGGATCAGCTTGCCACTGAGGTTCGGAGTATTGCTATCTATCTTGCTAGGTTGCCTGTTGTGGAACCTAGGATCCCCATGCCAGATTTGTTTTTAGGGGATCGAGCTAAGTTTCAGAATTTCAAAAATAATTGTAAATTGTTTCTTGCCTTAAAATCTAAGTCCTCAGGAAACGCAACGCAGCAGGTTCAAATTATCATCTCTCTCCTGCGCGGCGATCCTCAGGATTGGGCTTTTTCCCTGATACCTGGGGATCCTGTTTTGAGTGATGTTGATGCATTTTTTCAGGCTTTGGGGTTATTGTACGATGAGCCTAATGTCACTGATCAAGCTGAAAAAGCCTTGTTGGCATTAAATCAGGGGCTTGATGACGCTGAGTTATACTGTCAGAGATTCCGTAGGTGGGCAGTCCTGACCAAATGGAATGACGACGCTTTGGCGGCCCTTTTCCGGAAGGGTCTGTCGGATAATGTAAAGGATGTTATGGTGGGATTCCCTGTCCCCTCTGGTCTCAATGATTCTATGTCATTAGCGATTCAAATTGACAGACGTTTGCGTGAGCGGAGAAGTATGCGTGGAGTGGTGTTGCCTTGTGAGCCAGCTGCTGAGCCCATGCAGTGTGATAGAGTGGTGTCTGGGGCACAGCGTCATGAGTTTCGAAAGCGCAATGGGTTATGTTTCTACTGTGGTGATGCCTCTCATGCTATTTCAGTCTGCCCTAAGCGGGGAAGACGTTTTGCACGCTCAGTTGTCTTGGGTAGTGTTCAGACTAAGTTTTTATTAACTGTCACTCTGATATGCTCTCTGTCCTCATTTTCTGCTCAGGCTTTCGTTGATTCTGGAGCAGCTATTAACCTGATGGATTATGATTTTGCTAAACGTTGTGGGTTTCCCTTGATACCCCTACAGAAGTCTATTCCTTTACTGGGGATCGATTCTACCCCTTTGGCTGAGAATAAACCCCAGTTTTCTACTCAGGTGATAATGAGGGTTGAACCTGATCACCAGGAGTGCTGCAAATTTTTGGTTCTATATAATCTGCATGACATTATAGTGCTGGGTTTCCCTTGGTTACAGTCTCATAATCCTGTTTTGGATTGGAAATCTGTGTCTGTAACCAGTTGGGGCTGCCAATGTGTTAATACCAACACTCCTGTTTTTTCTGCCTCCCCCCAGGCTGAGGATGTTCCTGACTTTTTGTTTGATTTTTCTGATGTGTTTAGCGAAAGTAAATCTGCATCCTTGCCTCCCCATAGGAGCTATGACTGCGCTATTGAATTAGTGCCAGGTAGTAAATTCCCTAAAGGTCGCCTTTTTAACTTGTCTGTACCTGAACATGACGCTATGCGGTCTTATATCAAGGAATCATTGGAGAAGGGTCATATCAGATCATCCTCTTCACCCTTAGGTGCCGGTTTTTTCTTTGTGGCCAAAAAAGATGGTTCATTAAGGCCGTGTATTGATTATCGTCTCTTGAACAATATTACTGTGAAATATCAATACCCGTTACCCTTGATTTCTGACCTGTTTTCCAGGGTGAAAAACGCTACTTGGTTTACCAAGCTTGACCTCAGGGGGGCGTATAACCTTATTCGCATTAAGCACGGGGATGAATGGAAGACGGCATTTAACACCCCTGAAGGCATTTTGAGTACCTTGTGATGCCCTTTGGGCTCACTAATGCTCCTTCCGTCTTCCAGTCCTTCATGAATGACATTTTCAGGGATTTTGTGGACAAGTTTCTGATTGTTTATTTGGATGATATCTTGATTTTTTCTAATGACTGGGACTCTCATGTGAAACATGTTCGAACTGTATTCCAGATTTTGAGAGAGAATGCTCTGTATGTGAAGGGATCAAAGTGTCTTTTTGGCGTACAGAAGATCTCATTTCTGGGATTCATTTTGTCCCCATCTGTTATTAAATGGACCCGGTCAAGGTTCAGGCCATCTGTGATTGGGTCCAACCTACTTCATTAAAGGCTCTTCAGAGATTTTTGGGTTTTGCCAATTTTTATCGTAAATTTATTGGTAATTTCTCGGTTATTGTTAAACCATTAACTGATTTGACCAGAAAGGGTTCTGATGTGGTGAATTGGCCTCCTGAGGCAGTCTCTGCGTTTCAGGAACTTAAGCAGAGATTCACTTCTGCTCCTGTTCTACGGCAGCCTGATGTTTCTCTGCCATTTCAGGTGGAGGTTGATGCCTCTGAAATTGGGGCAGGTGCCGTTTTGTCCCAAAAAGATCCAGAGACCTCTAAAAGTAACCCTTGTGCCTTTTTCTCTCGAAAATTTTCTCCTACTGAACGTAATTATGACGTGGGTAATCGGGAGTTATTGGCCATGAAGTGGGCTTTTGAAGAGTGGAGACATTGGCTGGAGGGAGCCAAACATCAGGTGGTGGTCCTTACGGACCATAAGAATCTGGTCTATCTGGAATCTGCCAAGCGACTCAATCCTAGACAGGCCAGGTGGGCCTTGTTTTTCACACGTTTTAATTTTGTGGTTTCCTTTCTTCCTGGCACTAAGAATGTTAAGGCGGATGCCCTCTCGAGGAGTTTCCTTGCGGACTCTCCTGAGCTATCTGATCCCTCTGTTATTTTGAAGGAGGGTGTAGTTCTTTCCGCCATCTCGCCCAATTTGAGACTTGCTCTGGAGGGGTGTCAGGAGGATAGGCCCGAGCGCTGCCCTGTTGGAAAATTGTTTGTCCCGGACCAATGGAAAAAGAGTGTGATGTCTGAGATTCATTGTTCCGCATTGGCTGGGCATCCCGGAATTTTTGGTACCAGAGACTTGGTTAGTCGGTCCTTTTGGTGGCCTACCTTGTCTCGTGATGTCAGGGAATTTGTGCAGTCCTGCGGGACTTGCTCTCGCTCCAAGCCTTGCTCTCGCTCTAGTGGTTTGTTGATGCCATTGCCTGTGCCCAAGAGACCATGGACCCATATCTCTATGGATTTCATTTCCGATCTTCCTGTTTCTCAGAGAATGACCACCATCTGGGTAATTTGTGATAGGTTTTCCAAAATGATACATCTTGTGCCATTACCTAAGTTGCCTTCCTCCTCTGAATTGGTGCCATTGTTCCTTCAGCACGTGGTTCGTTTACACGGCATTCCTGAGAACATTGTGTCTGACAGAGGAGTCCAGTTTGTTTCCAGATTTTGGAGGACTTTTTGTTCTAAACTGGGTGTTCAATTGTCTTTCTCCTCGGCATTTCATCCTCAGACCAATGGTCAAACTGAGAGAACAAACCAGACATTGGAGACTTATCTAAGATGCTTTGTGTCTGCTGATCAGGATGACTGGGTCTCTTTTTTGCCTTTGGCTGAGTTTGCTCTTAATAATAGGGCTAGCTCTGCCACTTTGATGTCTCCGTTTTTCTGTAATTCTGGGTTTCACCCTCGATTTTCTTCAGGACAGACGGAGGCTTGTCTGTCCAGGTGTTGACTCTGTTGTTGAGCGTATGCAGCAGATTTGGGACCAGGTAGTGGAGAGGTTGTCCCTCTCTCAGGAGAAGGCCCAGCGGTTTGCTAACCGGCATAGGACTGATGGTCCTCGGTTTAAAGTGGGGGACTTGGTCTGGTTGTCCTCAAAGAATATTCCTATGAGAGTAGCATCTCCTAAATTTAAACCTAGGTTCATTGGACCTTATAAGATCATGGAGATTATTAATCCTGTTTCTTTTCGTTTGCTTCTTCCAGGGACATTTAAGATCCATAACGTGTTCCACAAGTCCTTGTTGAAGAGGTTTGTTGAGCCAGTGGTTCCTGCTGCTGTGCCTCCTGACCCTGTTTTGGTTGAGGGCAATCTGGAGTATGTGGTTGAGAAAATATTGGATTCTCGTTTTTCTAGACGAAGACTCCAGTATTTGGTTAAATGGAGAGGTTATGGTCAGGAAGACAATTCTTGGGTGTTTGCTTCGGACATCCATGCTAGGAGACTTACAGTGCCTACAAGTAGTATTCAACCCCCTGCAGATTTAGCTGGTTTGATAAGATACAAATAAGTTAGAGCCTTCAAACTGCAAACGAGAGTAGGATTTATTAACAGAAGCATAAATCTTACAAAACAAAAAGTTATGTTGCTCAGTTGAATTTTAATAAATTTTAAACATAAAAGTGTGGGTCAATTATTATACAACCCCTATGTTTAATATTTCGTGGAATAACCCTTGTTTGCAATTACAGCTAATAATCGTCTTTTTAAGACCTGATCAGGCCGGCACAGGTCTGTGGAGTTTTCTTGGCCCACTCCTCCATGAAGATCTTCTCCAAGTTATCTAGGTTCTTTGGGTGTCTCATGTGGACTTTAATCTTGAGCTCCTTCCACAAGTTTTCAATTGGGTTAAGGTCAGGAGACTGACTAGGCCACTCCAACACCTTGACTTTTTCCCTCTTGAACCAGGCCTTGGTTTTCTTGGCTGTGTGCTTTGGGTCGTTGTCTTGTTGGAAGATGAAATTACGACCCATCTTAAGATCCTTGATGGAGGAACGGAGGTTCTTGGCCAAAATCTCCAGGTAGGCTGTGCTATCCATCCTCCCATGGATGCGGACCAGATGGCCAGGCCCCTTGGCTGAGAAACAGCCCCACAGCATGATGCTGCCACCACCATGCTTGACTGTAGGGATGGTATTCTTGGGGTCGTATGCAGTGCCATCCAGTCTCCAAACGTCACATGTGTGGTTTGCACCAAAGATCTCGATCTTGGTCTCATCAGACCATAGAACCTTGAACCAGTCTGTCTCAGAGTCCTCCAAGTGATCATGAGCAAACTGTAGACGAGCCTTGACATGACGCTTTGAAAGTAAAGGTACCTTACGGGCTCGTCTGGAACGGAGACCATTGCGGTGGAGTATGTTACTTATGGTATTGACTGAAACCAATGTCCCCACTGCCATGAGATCTTCCCGGAGCTCCTTCCTTGTTGTCCTTGGGTTAGCCTTGACTCTTCGGACAAGCCTGGCCTCGGCACGGGAGGAAACTTTCAAAGGCTGTCCAGGCCGTGGAAGGCTAACAGTAGTTCCATAAGCCTTCCACTTACGGATGATGCTCCCAACAGTGGAGACAGGTAGGGCCAACTCCTTGGAAAGGGTTTTGTACCCCTTGCCAGCCTTGTGACTCTCCACGATCTTGTCTCTGATGGCCTTGGAATGCTCTTTTGTCTTTCCCATGTTGACCATGTATGAGTGCTGTTCACAAGTTTGGGGAGGGTCTTAAATAGTCAGAAAAGGCTGGCAAAAGAGATCATTAATCCACACATGTGAAGCTCATTATTCTTGATGCCTGAACTACTTCTTAATACTTTAGGGGGACCAAACAGAATTCTTGTGGTTTGAGGGGTTGAATAATAAATGACACTCTGAATTAAATTTTAACGTTTTTAAAAAAAAAAAAAAAATTAAAACAAAAATTTTTGCAGCAGTGCATTTCCCACTTCCAGGCTGATCTACAGTACAAATGTCACAATGCCAAGTTAATTCCGCATGTGTCAACCAGCTAAAATGCAGGGGGTTGAATACTACTTGTAGGCACTGTATCCGTGCGTATCATAGAACTCATCCTGACCGACCTGGTTGCTCAAATGAGGGTTCGGTGACCCCTCCTCAAGGGGGGGGTACTGTTGTGAATGGGTTTGAGATGAGTTCTGAGCAGAGGCTCCCTCTGGTGGTTACAAGCGGTACTAGTGAGGATTGTGAGGACTGGGAATCAGGTGTTACTGATTGGTCTTTTATAAGGGAGTCATTTTCCCATCAGGGTTGCCGGTGATTAATTGTTCTGGTCTGAATCCTTCTTTCCAGTTTCCCTTGTAGCCTGCTGTGTCGTGTCTGCATCTCCTGCTATCAGATAAGACAATTTCTTATTTTGTGTTTTTGCTATATTTTTGCATTTTGTCCTGCACTTCTGTGGGGGCCTTCAGGGTCCCCTCCGGGGGCTTTTGCCCTCTCAGTTTAGTCCAGCCACTGTGTTTTGTACTTTTGCTTTTTCCAGTTTTTTTCAGTGGCTGCTGTTTTGTTTTTGTTACACCAGAGAACTAATTTAGGTGGTAGAGGTCGTGTGATCTCAGGTGATTTTGAAATTAGTAGAGTTGGTGTTTTTTCAGGGTTTTCTGAGATTGCAGTAAGTACCCTTCCTATCCTTTTCTATTTAGATAGTTTGGGCCCCAGCGTTTGCTCATACTATTTTCTTTCTGTGTCAGTATTTCCTCTTGTCTAACCGCCATTACATGTTTGGGGGCTTTCTATTATCTTTGGGGTTCTGCTCCGGGGCAGATAGCTTTCCTATTTCTATCTTTAGGTGTAGTTAGTTTCTCAGGCTGTGACGAGGCGTCTAGGACCAACGTAGGAACGCTCCACGGCTGCCTCTAGTTGCGGTGGTTAGTCAGGGTACTGCAATCTCATAGATTCCAACTGCTCTGGTGTATTTCCTTTTTTACCTGCACTCCTCAGCTACCGTAACATAACAGGTTTCCTTACAATTATTAACGAGTTTCGGTTTTCTGTTCTCTTGTTACTTTGACTTTTACAATGTTTATTTTATGACCATATCGGCTGCGACCAAGATGTGTAATGCCTTATGTGCATTTTTGTTTTGAAAATACAAATAAAAAGGAATTTAAAAAACCAAAAAAAAAAAAAAAAAATTCCCTCTTCAACAATCTACAAGACAAACAAGCATGATGGGTGACGCTGCCTTTATTGAGGTACAGTATTAGATCGACATTGTCCATGAGTAACTATGCACTGTGATAGCTATATAGCATTATTAATTTATATCTGTTGTGGTTGTTTCACCAGCACTTGCAGGTCTAACTACCTATTGTTAGTATGCATGATGCACTTTCTAGGTGTAATTATTTATTATTGCGCATTATTACCAGGTTTAGATGCTGGCCATTTAATATATGGTGTGTGAAGTTACAGTTGTCCTCAGTCTTTGTATTTTATTATGTCTGTCATAAATAAAACTCGTGAGGATGATGATGATGTTTATGATTCGTACATCCATTGACTGCATTATCTTACAGGTACAGATAACGTTCCTTAAGAACCATTAATTGATAATTATGAAATTTAGTTTTATGCATTAATTTCCAAAAGTAAACACTATGTTTTAGTTTTTGTTACCATTTCTACTAGCCATGTGCAGATATGCGCTGTGATGACAAATTAATATTTGTCCATATTTCTTAGTAAAATTTATCATTTTAGGCCTTGAAAACTTAAATCTTTCCTGTTTTAAGCATAACAATCAGGGTGACGGCTCTTCCCTATTTGGAGCATGTTCGACATGGGTTTTTCTGTGCATGTGTAGGGAACAGGAGACTTCTTGCCGGTGTGGTACACCAAAGGGGATCTTGCTGGATGGGAGATATATTTCTTCTAGCAGACTGAAGTTTGCTCATGATGTTACATGATCACAAGGACCTGTGATAAGGTCATAGTAACGTGATCTGGTCAGCTCATGTGTATCTCACCTGAGGGTGTGGAGTAGGCCTATAAAATAAGGAGCTGTTGTAGTTGTTGTGTGGAAGGAAGGAGTTTGGCTGGAGTCAGCCTGGAAGATTGTTTTGTTACTGTGTGCCAGTGTGCACCAGGAAGCGAGTACCAGACCACCCGTAATGGGACCTGGCGGTCTCTGCTGACCTGCAGCCGCTTAGTTAAGCCAGTCCCAAGCAAGGGTGAGTCTGGGACCAGTGGTTCTCCAAACTGTAGTGATTTATGTTCTGTTTTTATTTTGTTATCTGGACTTTTTGTTGAAATCATGATTAAAACCACTGAAATTTGAACTAAAAGGCTGTGTGTTTGCCTCATTACTGCGGCCCAGCCCTGCCTACCAGAGCGGATCCCTACAATTGGTGGCTTCAATGCGGGCAACGCAGTGAGGTCAGGCTGTTTTTTCCTGCATGACACTAAATGTCCTGGGTAAAGAAAGTGACGCAAAACCCGGTGGATAACTGTCCGAAGATGGAGAACACCGTAAAAATGCTGGTGGAGGCCATGCGACAGCAACAGCAGGCTACACAGCAGCAACAGCAGGCTATGCAGCAGCAGAAGGCTATACAGCAACAGGCTATGGAGCGGCAGCAGGCTATACAGCAGCAGGCTATGGAGCAGCAGCAGATATTTAATCGACAGCAACAGGAAAACAATAGTCTACTGATGCAGCACATCACAGCGCCGCAGACAGCAGGAGCTGCCCGGGGATGCCAGGATGTCCGTAAAGCGGTGCGTACACCGATCCGAAATATGGAGCAATCAGATGACGTCGAGGTGTACCTGGAGATGTTTGAAGGCGTGGCAAAAAGGGAGAGAGTGCCCCGGGACCAGTGGGCCGAGATCGTGGCTCCGTTTTTGACTTCAGGACCCGCAAAAGCCTATAGGGACCTATCCCCCGAGCAACAGGAGGACTATGAGAGCGTCAAGGGTGAGATACTTGCACGTCTTGGGGTAAATGTTTTGGTCCGGGCCCAGCGGGTACACCAGTGGAAGTTTTCCCCTTCCGAGCCAGCTCGGTACCAGTATTATGACTTGATACACCTGATAGAAAAGTGGTTGCAGCCGGAGGTGTTGTCACCCCGCGCTATGCTGGATCGTATAGTGACTGATAAATTCTGGAGAACTTTGCCCACACACCCTTCAAACATGGGTTGGACAGGCAGCCCCTACTGATGGTCTCCAAATGGTAGACCTCATTGAAAGATATGGGGCTACCAAGGAGATACAGGGAGAGACTACCCGGAAGGTATCAAGTAAATTCCCCAAACCTTCACCCACAGCTCGGCGAGCAGAGACTCGGAGGGCCGCCCAGGACGGGTCGGGGAACGAAAGGGGCCCCATAATCTGTTGGCGGTGCCAAGAACCAGGACATGTGAGAGCTGATTGCCCCCACCTGACTGAGCCCATGGACAACAACTTTGGCTACTATCAGTCTCACTATGCAGAACACATGTGTGCAGTGGGCAAACCAGAGGGACCCAGTATGAACCATTTGTGTAAAGTGGAGGTGGAGGGTAACCCTGCTGTGGCTGTACTGGACTCAGGTAGTCTCGTGACCCTAATACGAGCCAGCCACGTCCAAATCAGCGAGTATACTGCTCTGAAAATGGGTGTGTTGTGTATTCATGGGGACTTAAAACATTATCCTACCGCCCTAGTGATGATAAACATGTCAGCGGGGAGGAGGTGAGACGAGGTGGGGGTGGTGGTTAATTTGCATTATGAGTTAATAATGGGGAGAGATTTTCCGTTATTTTCTGTGCTTTGGCCTGTAATTACCCCTCCCACAGAACAGTCTTCGACACCAGTGGCAACCAGGTTGCATTCTCCTGAAATCGGGCATGAACCTGGTGGCCCAGAGGAAGATGTACTGGCGGTAGGAGTACCTTTGCCTTCGGTGGAGGAGGAAAATCCCTCTCCTATAGAAATGTTAGCTGGGGAGATGGAAGATTTGCCACCGGGACCAGAATTCTCATAGTTAAATGTGGCAGGTGACAATTTTGTTACGGCGCAACTACGTGACCCTACGTTGACTCCAGCCGTGAAAATGTACTGGTTGTCAATGGGGAACCCCAACACCCCGGGGCAGCTACAGTATTTCCCCAATTCGAGATGAACCAAGATTTGCTGTATCGGGTTGAAAAAATACATGGGGAAATTGTCGAGCAATTGCTGGTACCGCAGTCATATCGGAGGTTGGTAATGGACTTAGCGCATGCGCATGTACTAGGGGGACATTTGGGACAAAAGAAACCCTAGACAGAATTCTATAACGGTTTTACTGGCTAGGGGTCTATGAAGAAGTTAAACAGTATTGTAACTCTTGTCCCGTGTGCCAGGTAACCAGTCCGCAGCCTCATTTTCGGAGTCCCTTGGTGCCATTACCATTACCAATTATAGAGGTACCGTTTGAGACAATAGCCATGGATCTGGTGGGTCCGGTTAATAAATCACCAAGGGGTCATCAACACATCCTCGTAGTTCTAGATTACGCTAGCAGGTATCCTGAGGCTATTCCCCTGCGACACACCTCGGCCAAACAGATCGCAAAAGAACTCATGGGTATGTTCTCTCGGGTGGGAATCCGTCAAGAAATCTTAACAGATCAGGGGACCCGCTTTATGTCAAAAATCATGAAGGAACTGTGCCACTTGTTAAGTGTTAAACAGTTGCGCACATCGGTCTATCATCAACAAACAGACGTTTAGTAGAAAGGTTCAATTAAAAACCCTGAAGAATATGTTTAAAAAACCAGTCTCGAAAGATGCTTTGGACTGGGATCTCTTGTTGCCATATCTGATGTTTGCAGTGCGGGAGGTGCCCCAGGCATCTACGGGGTTCTCGCCCTTTGAACTATTATATGGCAGACATCCCCATGGCTTACTCGATATAGCAAAAGAGGCCTGGGAAAACCATCCAACTCCCCACAAAAGTGTGATAGAACATGTGGCCAAAATGCAAGAGAGAATGGAGACAGTCCTACCATTAGTCCGAGAACATATGGAAGCAGCACAAAGGTCACAGAGGCAGGTCTATAACCGGAGGCACGGGTAAGGTCCTTTAACCCTGGGATCGGGTGTTGGTACTTGTGCCTACAGTGGATAGTAAGTTCCTTGCAAGGTGGCAGGGACCCTACGACATTATAGAGAAGGTGGGACCAGTAAACTATAAAGTACAGCAACCAGGGCAGAGAAAGCCAGAACAGGTATACCATGTGAATCAGCTCAAACCATGGAAAGACAGAGACATGCTTGGTGAGGATTGTCCACGGCCTGCATTTCCAGTACAGATGGCTTCCTTACCTCAGGAGAAGGCAAGAGAAGTCCTCTCCGCCGTCAAAATACCAGACACTTTGTCGCCCAGACAAGTTCAGGAAGTCCGAGAGTTTGTTAGCCGAAATACAGATGTTTTTTCGGAACTTCCTGGTCGTACCTCCCTAATCCAACATGACATTGTCACTGAGCCGCAGGGCAAAGTACAGTTAAAGCCATATCGGCTGCCTGAGGCCCGGCGACAAGCCAGCAAGGAAGAGGTCAAGAAGATGCTGCAGTTAGGGGTCAATTAAGAGTCCCAGAGTGAGTGGGCCAGCCCAATAGTCCTAATACCAAAGCCAGATGGGACACTAAGGTTCTGTAATGACTTCAGAAAACTGAATGAAATTTCAAAGTTTGACGCCTACCCCATGCCCCGGGTCGATGAGTTAATAGAGCGGTTTGGGCAGGACCGTTATTTTTCAGTCATTGACCTCACAAAAGGGTATTGGCAGGTGCCCCTAACAAAAGCAGCGAGAGAGAAAACGGCTTTTGTAACACCCGAGGGACTGTTCCAGTATATAGTCCTACCCTTCGGGTTGCATGGCGCTCCAGCGACATTCCAGAGGTTAATGGACGTTGTTCTTCGTCCTCATCGCCGATATGCCGCGGACAATCTGGACGATATTGTGGTGTACAGTACAGACTGGGAAAGTCACTTAGCCAAGGTACAGGCGGTGATACATTCGCTGAGACAAGCAGGGCTAACTGCCAACCCAAACAAGTGTTCCATAGGGTTGGAGGAAGCTCGGTACCTGGGGTATGTGATTGTGAGAGGAGTTATCAAACCCCAAATAAACAAAGTGAAGGCAATCCAAAACTGGCCCCGTCCCCTCACCACAAAACAAGTGAAAGGGTTTTTGGGGTTAGTGGGATACTACCGGCGGTTTATTCCCAATTTTGCAACCCTGTCGGCGCCGTTAACTGACTGCCTAAACGGCAGGAAGTCAGTAATGGTGCGATGGAATGATCAGCTTGAAGAAGCGTTTGTAAAACTAAAAGGGGCACTGTGTGTGTCACCATTTTTGATCACACCCGACTTCAAAAGAGAATTCATTGTCCAGACAGATGCGTCAGAGGTAGGTGTGGGTTCCGTGTTGTCTCAGGAGGTTAACGGGGAGGAGCATCCCATTAGTTTCCTGAGTCAAAAGCTTACTCCAGCTGAAACCAGATACAGCATTGTAGAGAGAGAGTGCCTGGCGATCAAGTGGGCACTGGAGTCGTTGCGCTACTATCTGTTGGGGAGAACATTTTGGTTGGTAACTGATCATTCCCCTCTGACTGGCAGTGTTGTAGCCCAGGGAGTAGAGTTCAGGTGGTAGATAGATGAACATAACAGGAAACATGGATAACGTTGCCAATCAGTTATTTAATCTGAAAACGGACAGGCAAATTCAGGCGAGATCCATGCCTTGTTCATTTTCAGAAAAGTAAGCCGGTCTATATTATCGGAGGATAGTCGCATGCGACGGTCTGTTAGTACACCACCTGCAGCACTAAAGACGCGCTCCGATAATACACTGGCAGCAGGGCAAGCCAGCACCTCCAATGCATACTGGCTAAGCTCTGGCCATGTATCCAGCTTAGAGACCAAAAACTTGAAAGGGGAAGAGCCATCTGGGAGTACACTGAGAGGGCAAGACATGTAGTCTGTCACCATCTTACGGAAACGTTGCCTCCTGGTGACTGGAGGCGTCTCGGATGGTGTAGACATTGGTGGCGCTGCCACAAAACTTCACCACATTTGGAACATACTGGTCTTGCCTTCTGCAGAGGCGCTGCTTGTGCTCCCTCGTGTTGCAGAGCTGTCTCCACTGCCTCGACGCACAGAGCTGCTTTGTAAAGCAGTAGCAGCAGCGCTCTCGGCTGGAATGGAGAACATTATGGATTGCACCAGTGTGTCTTGGTACTCCCGCATTTTACGCTCCCGGTTCAACGGTGTGATGAGGCTTTGTAAGTTGTCCCGGTAGCGAGGGTCTAGGAGGGTGTACACCCAATAATCAGACGTGATGAGAATGTGGGCGATGCGGCGGTCGTTTCTCAGGCACTGCAGCAGAAAAACCATTTCGATCCCACGGGCAACAAATTTTCCCTCTTAAAAAAACAAAATCTTCCCTGCTCTGCTCACCCCCCCTCGTTACAACTGACTAGAGGTTTTTTCCCTCCCCTGTAGCGATTTTTTTTCCCGACTCCCCCCTCATCCTTCCCACAAAATGAGCCCCGCCCAGCCCCTTTTTGAGGAACCACGTTTCGCTGACTGCCAGAAGGTGATGGAATTTGTGAATCCCCATCTCCCCCTCTTCCAAAAAAACCCCATCCCTTTTTTTTAAGCAGGAGATAAGGGGGACAGTCGGTTGTGCTCAAGCACTCCCCCATCCGCGTTGACTCTCAAACGCCGCATAACGTGGGGATGTTTATTAAGGCCCCTCATAGTGGTAATGTGGACGGGGCAAATTGCGATTTATTGCCCGAGCAGTGATACCCATTACTGTGGGGGTGCCCAAAACCCCTCCAAAATATTCGGGAATTCCCCCTGTGGGGACGTCACAAAAAGCGTGTTCAGGGAAAGGGGAAATTGTGTTGTAGAGCTGCAATGCCATTGGCCCGAATGAATGCGAAAAGGCATTTGGAGGACCCTTGTGCAGCATTCATCAGATGCGGTATTCCCTCAAAAAATCGCACGACCAAGTTGGCACTGTAGCATGGTATGTGAGTGGGTTGCCAAGGCCCCCGAGCTGCCCCCAGATTTTTGGGGATTGTACACAATACCAACCGGGTGTAGATTTGTGGCAAAAAACCCCACGTCGCTCTCCTGCTTTTATGCATTCCGCCTCCTGGCGTGTGGTTCGATTCCCCATTGAAATTAAATTTTAGGGCGGGGTTGAGTTTGGCCAGGGTGTGCTCATACGGTCGCAAAAGGGAACTTTCAGGTCCCTTGGGGGTAGACCGTGAGGTCCTCAGCGATGATTCTGAGGAATGGGGTAGGGGAGGAGTCAATGTGACAGACTGGATTCCCGCAATCCCCTTTGGGGTTGGCAGAACACGTCAGCGCCACTCCAAGATCTGTACCCCGGTCCAAACAGACCCAATGGGCAGTGAGGGGAAAAGGATCGTCCCTGGCCATGGGTAATGGGCCACGCATGGTGGTCAGGTGGACCTTGCTACTGACGGGGTTTAGTACGATGTTTAATTTTTCCCCCAAATGCTTTTTCAGACCAGGGGCGGCTTGCCTCTGAAATAAAATCGCTTCACATGTATTGTGGGAGCCAATCATTAAGTTTCCCGGGAAAATCTCAGCTCCACCCGCCCGA
>JARQOD010005867.1:0-45805 GCA_033576555.1 Oophaga sylvatica
CCCCCCCCTCTTTTTCAAGCCTGCGTGAAATTTTTTAAAAAGAAGAGGAGCCTGGATGTTCTCTTTAGGCTCCCAAGATCTCTCCTCAGGACCAAAACCTTTCCAGTCCACCAGGTAATAGGTCCTACCTCTTACTTTCTTAGTGGCCAAGATATGTTTTACCTCAAAAACATCATCCTCAGAGACCGGATCTGGAGTGGTACCCGGGTCCTTAAAGAAGGAGCTCAACACTACTGGTTTGAGGAGGGAAATATGAAAGGAGTAAGGCACACATAGAGAATTAGGCAATTTCAGTTTGTAAGAGACCGGGTTGATTTGTCTCAAGACTTCAAAGGGACCAATGAAACGGGGACCCAATTTGTACGACGGTAACTTCAAATGGATGTACTTGGAGGAGAGCCATACCTTGTCTCCGGGACGAAAGATGGGAGCCTCCAAGCGTCTTTTGTCCGCATGCCTTTTCATATGTTGAGAGGCTTTCTCCAAAGCAGTCTTGGTATCTTTCCAAATGTTCGAGAAATCTTTAGACAAGGTATCGGCTGCGGGAACACAAGACGGTCCAGAGATAGGAAGATGAATTCCGGGTTGGAGTCCAAACACAATCTGAAAGGGAGATTTTCCAGAAGATTCACTTACTTGGTTGTTGTAGGAGAATTCCGCCCAGGGCAGTAGTTCTACCCATTCGTTATGATGAGCGTTGACGAAGTGACGCAGGTATCCAGCCAGGATTTGATTGATCCTCTCCACTTGCCCATTGGACTGGGGATGGTATGCCGAAGAAAAATCTAGTTCTATTTTTACCATTTTACAGACTGCTTTCCAGAACTTAGAGGTGAACTGGATGCCCCTGTCGGACACGATGTGGAGAGGAAATCCATGTAGACTGAAGATGTGCTGAATGAAGTGAGCGACCAGTTCTGGAGCAGACGGGAGACCAGATAGCGGAACGAAGTGAGCCATTTTAGAGAAGCGGTCCACCACAACCCATACCACTGAGCAGCCAGAAGAAATGGGAAGATCCGGGATGAAATCCATCGCAATGTGCTGCCATGGAGCGGACGGAATCGGAAGAGGCAGAAGCCTGCCGACTGGTAGATGTTTATCAGTCTTGTTATGGGCACATGAAGGACAGGCTGTGACGTACTCCTGGATATCCTTGCCCATGGTAGGCCACCAGTAGTAACGGGAGATGAGTTGCTGAGTCTTTTTCTGACCGGCATGGCCAGCCAACTTAGAAGAATGACCCCACAGCAGGACACGATTACGTTCAGAAGCGGACACGAGAGTCTTCCCTGGAGGAAGCCGGCCAAGATCAGTGGAGGCAACAGAGACTATCCTAGAAGGTTCAATAATGTGCTGAGGTTCTTCCTCCAGTTCAGGAGGCAAAAAGGCTCCGGAGAGTGCGTCTGCCTTGATGTTCTTGTCAGCTGGGCGGAAATGAAGGACAAAATTGAAACAAGCAAAAAACAACGCCCAGCGGGCCTGACGGGGATTCAGCCTTAGAGTCGATTGGAGATAGGCAAGGTTTTTATGATTGGCGAATATGACTACCTGGTGATGAGCTCCCTCAAGGACATGTCTCCATTCTTGCAGAGCCAATTTGATAGCCACAGTTCACGATCTCCAACAGAGTAGTTCCTTTCTGCAGGAGAAAAAATCTTGGAAAAAAAACCACAAGAGATCATCCGCCCAGTAGATGACTTCTGGGTGAGAACTGCTCCTGCACCTATGGAAGAAGCGTCTACCTCAAGAAAAAATTGCTCATTAGAATTTGGACGATGGAGAACGGGTGCTGAAGCGAAGGCTTTTTTGAGAGAAACAAAGGCCTCTTCTGCCTCGGAGGACCATTTCTTGGAGTTTACACCTTTCCGGGTTAAGGCTGTGAGAGGAGCCACTCGGGTGGAAAAGTGTGGAATGAATTGCCGGTAGTAGTTGGCGAACCCCAGGAACCGTTGTATGGCTTTTAGCCCAGACGGACGAGGCCACTTGAGGACGGCAAACAACTTCTCCGGGTCCATCTTTAATCCTGTGGAAGATACAATGTACCCAAGGAAAGGCAAAGAAGATTGCTCAAAGAGGCATTTCTCATATTTGGCATATAGCCTGTTCTCTCTCAGTCTTTGTAAGACCAGGTGTACTTGCCTCCGGTGTGAGGTCAAGTCTGCAGAGAAAATCAAAATATCGTCCAGGTAGGCAACGACACAAGTATAGAGCAGGTCCCTGAAAATGTCATTAACAAATTCCTGAAAGACCGCAGGTGCATTGCTTAGGCGAAATGGCATTACCAGGTATTCGTAGTGGCCATCACGGGTGTTGAAGGCTGTTTTCCATTCGTCTCCTTCTCTGATTCGGATCAGGTTGTAGGCCCCTCTGAGATCCAATTTGGTGAAGATCTTGGCCCATCACAGACGATCAAACAGCTCTGAAATAAGAGGTAATGGATACCTGTTTTTTTACCGTGATCTGGTTTAGAAGACCCCGGTAGTTGATACAGGGCCACAAGGATCCATCCTTCTTCTTCACAAAGAAGAATCCAGCTCCTGCCGGTGAGGATGACTTTCGGATTAATCCTCTTGCCAGATTCTCTTGGATGCAGTCCGACATAGCCCGAGTCTCTGCCTGACAAAGAGGATAAACTCTCCGCGAGGAGGAGATGCTCCAGGAAGAAGCTCTATCTGACAGTCATACGACCTGTGTGGAGGTAGCTTCTCAGCCTCCTTTTTCCCAAAGACGTCAGAGAAGGACCAATGGGAGGAAGGCAACCCTGGCAGGGTATCGGGCTGGACTGGAGGCTAAACAGGTTGAATCCGGGTTAAGCAACGATTCATGCAGGTATCCCCCAACGCAGAACTTCTCCAGTTCTTCAATTTAGGACTGGTTCATGCATCTGTAGGCAAGGTAAACCTAAAAGCAAAGGATGAGACAAACCGGGATATACATAAAATCGGATTCGTTCAGCATGCATTAGACCTACCCGGAGTTCCACCAACTCGGTTTGAAACCGGACGGGCTCAGTCAGTGGTTTGCCATCTACGGCGGTCACCCGCAACGGATCAGGAAGATGCTGGACTGTTAAGCGGTAATGATCCACAAACGCCTGCTGGATGAAGTTTCCTGCAGCTCCAGAGTCCAGTAGATAATGTTCGGAGAATTTAATTGCTCCATAGGACACGGAGACCGAGACTTGTAATGAGGGAGAGGACTGTTCTCTACCTAGGTTTGCCCCTCCTACCAAACCTAGGCACTGGAGTTTCCCGACTTCTTAGGACAGAAATGGATCAGATGCTCAGAACTACCGCAGTAGAAACAACTTCCTTCCTTGCTACACGCCTCCCGGTGGCGGGTGGCCAAACTTACACGGTCTACCTCCATGGCCTCAGGGGAGGAAGGCGAGGTACCTGTTTTAAACAAACTAGAGTCCAGGTGATGGGACCTTTTGTCCCGCTTGATCTCAATGGAACTCTCCTGAAAACGCATGTCAATTCGGGTTGCCAAGGATATTAGCTCTTCCAAGGTGGTAGGTCTGTCCCATCCAGCAACCTCATCCTTGATTCTCCCTGATAGGCCTTCCCAGAAGTTAGCTACCAAGGCCTCATTGTTCCAAGACAATTCAGACGAGAGGGTGCGGAACTTAACAGCATACTGAGCCACCGTGAGAGTTCCTTGGCGCAGGCGAAGCAAGGCTGAAGCGGTCGAAGTGGTGCGACCAGGTTCATCGAAGGTCCTGCGAAAAGCCTCTAGGAAAGATTGAAGATCATTAACCAGCGGGTCCCCTCTCTCCCATAGCGGGTTTAGCCAGGCAAGGGCCTCTCCTCCCAGATGTGATATGATGAAGCCCACCTTGGCTCGGTCAGAAGCAAACATATGCCCCAAGATTTCGAAGTGTAGAGTGCACTGATTGAGAAAACCCCGACACTGAGTAGGATCACTCTGGAAGCGGGTAGGAGCCGCCAGGCAGGGACCTTTACTTGCTATGGGGACTGGTACCTGAGTACTGATAGATGAGTCAGGTGCAGACGAGGACACCAGGGAATCCATGCGGGTAGACAAGCTGTGTAGATAAGTCGTGATCTTGTCCTGTTGAACTCCTAAACGGGCCACCTCCTGGCACAGATCCGTGGTCAGAGGTCTCTGGGATCCAGCGGGTTCCATGGCCGGAGCAATCTGTAATGAATGGAAGCGGAGGCAGAGATGGTGAAGTTCACATTCGTCTTTATTTTTTAACGTGGAACCTCGAGACCGCGGTCTGGGGGGCTCCGAAGGGGGCGTGACTAGTGAGCCCTGGTACCCATAGTAAGGTCCCTCGAACAGGACCAGAATGGAATACCCGGAGGACACAGGTGCTACCTCCAGTTAGACCCCGGACACGTGGCAGCTGTCCCAGAGGGACCAAAAGGGGTAACAGGTAAAATAGCAGAAACCATGGAGGGTTAGACGGAGATGAGGAAGGTCCTGGTCCAGAGTGGATCGTAGCAGGCTGGTTCCAGTGACCTTGTCACAGTCCACGAATATGGATGGCGGAACGGGATGACACTTGCGCCAGTAATAACCGAGATTGTCAGAGTTAGCCGGATACAGGATACCAATGATCTGTGGAGACAAATAGAATGAGCGAAGCACAGAGACTGCTAACGCAGCGCAGACAGATCAGAGTCAGAACCGGATGTAGCAATGATAGAAACACGTTGCTCTGGCACTCTCCTTATGGAGGAGTGACCAGATAAAGTAATAAGTGCGCTGCCATTGGTTGATTGACATTTTCAAAAAATGCACTGCTGTCCCTTTAAGAGAGACGTGGGAGCGGCCTCAAGTCCTAAGCATTTTCCTGGAGCCCTGCTGGCAGCATGCCAGGAACTGGGGGAGGGAGCAGGACGCTGAGAAGCAGATGGAGCAGGGGACTTCAGCCTGCCCACAGACTGCTGCAAAGGGACAGCTGGTGGAGCAGAAGGTAAGAGACCAGGAGGGAGTGCAGAGCCAGCACGGGAACCGAGTGTAACAGTATCCCCTCTTTACCCCCCCCCTCTTTTTCAAGCCTGCGTGAAATTTTTTAAAAAGAAGAGGAGCCTGGATGTTCTCTTTAGGCTCCCAAGACCTCTCCTCAGGACCAAAACCTTTCCAGTCCACCAGGTAATAGGTCCTACCTCTTACTTTCTTAGTGGCCAAGATATGTTTTACCTCAAAAACATCATCCTCAGAGACCGGATCTGGAGTGGTACCCGGGTCCTTAAAGAAGGAGCTCAACACTACTGGTTTGAAGAGGGAGACATGAAAGGAGTTAGGCACACATAGAGAATTAGGCAATTTCAGTTTGTAAGAGACCGGGTTGATTTGTCTCAAGACTTCAAAGGGACCAATGAAACGGGGACCCAATTTGTACGACGGTAACTTCAAATGGATGTACTTGGAGGAGAGCCATACCTTGTCTCTGGGACGAAAGATGGGAGCCTCCAAGCGTCTTTTGTTCGCATGCCTTTTCATACGTTGAGAGGCTTTCTCCAAAGCAGTCTTGGTATCTTTCCAAATGTTCGAGAAATCTTTAGACAAGGTATCGGCTGCGGGAACACAAGACGATCCAGAGATAGAAAGAGGAATTCCGGGTTGGAGTCCAAACACAATCTGAAAGGGAGATTTTCCAGAAGATTCACTTACTTGGTTGTTGTAGGAGAATTCCGCCCAGGGCAGTAGTTCTACCCAGTCGTTATGATAAGCGTTGACGAAGTGACGCAGGTATCCAGCCAGAATTTGATTGATCCTCTCCACTTGCCCATTGGACTGGGGATGGTATGCCGAAGAAAAATCTAGTTCTATTTTTACCATTTTACAGACTGCTTTCCAGAACTTAGAGGTGAACTGGACGCCCCTGTGAAACACGATGTGGAGAGGAAATCCATGTAGACTGAAGATGTGCTGAATGAAGTGAGCGGCCAGTTCTGGAGCAGACGGGAGACCAGATAGCGGAATGAAGTGAGCCATTTTAGAGAAGCGGTCCACCACAACCCATACCACTGAGCAGCCAGAAGAAATGGGAGGATCCGTGATGAAATCCATCGCGATGTGCTGCCAGGGAGCGGACGGAATCGGAAGAGGCAGAAGCCTGCCGACTGGTAGATGTTTATCAGTCTTGTTACGGGCACATGAAGGACAGGCTGCGACGTACTCCTGGATATCCTTGCCCATGGTAGGCCACCAGTAGTAACGGGAGATGAGTTGCTGAGTCTTTTTCTGACCGGCATGGCCAGCCAACTTAGAAGAATGACCCCACCGCAGGACACGATTATGTTCAGAAGCGGACACGAGAGTCTTCCCTGGAGGAAGCCGGGCAAGATCAGTGGAGGCAACAGAGACTAACCTAGAAGGTTCGATGATGTCCTGAGGTTCTTCCTCCAGTTCAGGAGGCAAAAAGGCTCCGGAGAGTGCGTCTGCCTTGATGTTCTTGTCAGCTGGGCGGAAATGAAGGACAAAATTGAAACAAGCAAAAAACAACGCCCAGCGGGCCTGACGGGGATTCAGCCTTAGAGTCGATTGGAGATAGGCAAGGTTTTTATGATCGGTGAATATGATTACCTGGTGATGAGCTCCCTCAAGAACATGTCTCCATTCTTGCAGAGCCAATTTGATAGCCAACAGTTCACGATCTCCAACAGAGTAGTTCCTTTCTGCAATAGAAAAAACCTTGGAAAAAAAACCACAAGATATCATCCGCCCGGTAGATGACTTCGGGGTGAGAACTGCTCCTGCACCTATGGAAGAAGCGTCTACCTCAAGAAAAAATTGCTCATTAGAATTTGGACGATGGAGAACGGGTGCTGAAGCGAAGGCTTTTTTGAGAGAAACAAAGACCTCTTCTGCCTCGGAGGACCATTTCTTGGAGTTTACACCTTTCCAGGTTAAGGCTGTGAGAGGAGCCACTCGGGTGGAAAAGTGTGGAATGAATTGCCGGTAGTAGTTGGCGAACCCCAGGAACCGTTGTATGGCTTTTAGCCCAGACGGACGAGGCCACTTGAGGACGGCAAACAACTTCTCCGGGTCCATCTTTAATCCTGTGGAAGATACAATGTACCCAAGGAAAGGCAAAGAAGACTGCTCAAAGAGGCATTTCTCATATTTGGCATATAGCCTGTTCTCTCTCAGTCTTTGTAAGACCAGGCGTACTTGCCTCCGGTGTGAGGTCAAGTCTGCAGAGAAAATCAAAATATCGTCCAGGTAGGCAAACGACACAAGTATAGAGCAGGTCCCTGAAAATGTCATTAACAAATTCCTGAAAGACCGCAGATGCATTGCTTAGGCCAAATGGCATTACCAGGTATTCGTAGTGGCCATCACGGGTGTTGAAGGCTGTTTTCCATTCGTCTCCTTCTCTGATTCGGATCAGGTTGTAGGCCCCTCTGAGATCCAATTTGGTGAAGATCTTGGACCATCGGAGACGATCAAACAGCTCTGAAATAAGAGGTAATGGATACCTGTTTTTTACCGTGATCTGGTTTAGACCCCGGTAGTTGATACAGGGCCGCAAGGATCCATCCTTCTTCTTCACAAAGAAGAATCCAGCTCCTGCCGGTGAGGATGACTTTCGGATAAATCCTCTTGCCAGATTCTCTTGGATGCAGTCCGACATAGCCCGAGTCTCTGCCTGACAAAGAGGATAAACTCTCCCGCGAGGAGGAGATGCTCCAGGAAGAAGCTCTATCTGACAGTTATACGACCTGTGTGGAGGTGGCTTCTCAGCCTCCTCTTTCCCAAAGACGTCAGAGAAGGACCAGTAGGAGGAAGGCAACCCTGGCAGGGTACCGGGCTGGACTGGAGGCGAAACAGGTTGAATCCGGGTTAAGCAACGATTCATGCAGGTATCCCCCCAACGCAGAACTTCTCCAGTTCTCCAATTTAGGACTGGTTCATGCATCTGTAGGCAAGGTAAACCTAAAAGCAAAGGATGAGACAAACCGGGATATACATAAAATCGGATTCGTTCAGCATGCATTAGACCTACCCGGAGTTCCACCAACTCGGTTTAAAAACGGACGGGCTCAGTCAGTGGTTTGCCATCTACGGCGGTCACCCGCAACAGATCAGGAAGATGCTGGACTGGTAAGCGGTAATGATCCACAACCACCTGCTGGATGAAGTTTCCTGCAGCTCCAGAGTCCAGTAGACAATGTTCGGAGAATTTAATTGCTCCGTAGGACACGGAGACCGAGACTTGTAATGAGGGAGAGGACTGTTCTCTACCTAGGTTGGCCCCTCCTACCGAACCTAGGCACTGGAGTTTCCCGACTTCTTAAGACAGAAATGGATCAGATGCTCAGAACTACCGCAGTAGAAACAACTTTCTTCCTTGCGACACGCCTTCCGGTGGCGGGTGGCCAAACTTACACGGTCTACCTCCATGGCCTCAGGGGGGGAAGGCGAGGTACCTGTTTTAAACAAACTAGAGTCCAGGTGATGGGACCTTTTGTCCCGCTTGATCTCCATGGAACTCTCCTGAAAACGCATGTCAATTCGGGTTGCCAAGGATATTAGCTCTTCCAAGGTGGTAGGTCTGTCCCTGTTGTGAATGTGCTAGAAATGAATTCTGAGCAGAAGCTCCCTCTGGTGGTTACAAACAGTACTGAACTATTCAATGAAGATTGTGAAGATTGGCGATCAGGTGTTACTGACTGGTCTTATATAAGGGAGGTTCCCTCCCATCAGGGTTGCCGGTGATCAATTGTTCTGGTCTCATCTTTGATTCCTGTTCACTTTGTAGCTTGCTGTTTCGTGCCTGCATCTTCTGCTAACAGATAAGACATTTTTTCTTTTAGTTTTTTGTGCTTGCTTTTTTCTTTTGTCCTGCACTTCTGTGGGGGTCTGCCGGGTCCCCTCCGGGGGCTTGTGCTCCTCTCAGTTTAGTTCAGCCACTGTTGTTTGTTCATTTGCCTTTTCCAGTTTTTTCAGTGGCTGCTGTTTAGTTTTGTTACATCAGAGAACTAATTTAGGTGGTAGACGTCGTGTGATCTCAGGTGTTTTGTAATTAGTAGAGTTGGTTCCTCTCAGGGTTTTTTGGGATTGCAGTAAGGGTCCTTCCTATCCTTTTCTATTTAGGAAGTTTGGGCCCCAACGTTTGCTCATACTATTTTCTGTCTGTGTCTGTATTTTCCTCTTGTCTAACCGCCATTACATGTTTGGTGGCTTTCTTTGTTCTTTGGGGATCTGCTCCGGGGCAGATAGTTTTCCTCTTTCTGTCTTTAGGTGTAGTTAGCTTCTCAGGCTGTGACGAGGCGTCTAGGGCCAACGTAGGTACGCTCCACGGCTGCCTTTAGTTGTGGTGGTTAGTCAGGGTACTGCAATCCCATAGATTCCAACCTCTCTGGTGTATTTCCTTTTTTGCCTGCTCTCCTCAGCTACCAAATCATAACAGTATCACCGGTCCAAAAACTGATATTTGTATGGTACTCACAGAAGGGAAAAATAGTGTTAAAAAAAAAAAAGAAGATTGTCAGAGATTTTTTTTTTTTTTCCCTCTGTTTCTCTGAATGCTGAGGAGGATTTTTTTTTCTCTTAATGGAGTTTGCACAGTTGTCTGGCCGTGTGGATCAGCTTGCCACTGAAGTTCGGAGTATTGCTACCTATCTTGCAGGGTTGCCTGTTGTGGAACCTAGAATTCCCATGCCAGATTTGTTTTTAGGGGATCGAGCTAAATTTCTGAATTTCAAAAATAACTGTAAGTTGTTTTTTGCCTTGAAATCTAAGTCCTCAGGGAACGCAGCACAGCAGGTTCAAATTGTCATCTCTCTCCTGCACGGCGATCCTCAGGATTGGGCTTTTTCCCTGACACCTGGGGATCCTGTTTTGAGTAATGTTGATGCATTTTTTCAGGCTCTGGGTTATTGTACGATGAGCCTAATGTCACTGATCAAGCTGAAAATGCCTTGTTGGCATTAAATCAGGGGCTTGAAGACGCTGAGTTATACTGTCAGAGATTCCGAAGGTGGGCAGTCCTGACCAAATGGAATGACGATGCTTTGGCAGCCCTTTTTCGGAAGGGTCTGTCAGAGAATGTAAAGGATGTTATGGTGGGATTCCCTGTCCCCTCTGGCCTCAATGATTCTATGTCATTAGCGATTCAAATTGACAGACGTTTGCGTGAGCGTAGAGTTATCCGTGGAATAGTGTTGCCTTGTGAACCAGCTTCTGAACCCATGCAGTGTGATAGAGTGGCTTCTGGGACACAGCGTCATGAGTTTCGAAAACGCAATGGGTTATGTTTCTACTGTGGTGATGCCTCTCATGCTATTTCAGTCTGCCCTAAGCGGGAAAGACGTTTTGCACGCTCAGTTGTCTTGGGTAGTGTTCAGACTAAATTTTTGTTGACTGTTACCCTGAATTGCTCCCTGTCCACATTTTCTGCTCAGGCTTTCGTTGATTCGGGAGCAGCTATTAACCTGATGGATTTTGATTTTGCTAAACGTTGTGGGTTTCCCTTGATACCCCTACGGAAGTCTATTCCCCTACTGGGGATCGATTATACCCCTTTTCCCTGAGAATAAACCTCAGTTCTCTACTCAGGTGATAATGAGGGTTGAACCTGATCATCAGGAGAGTTGCAAATTTTTGGTGCTCTATAATCTGCAAGACATTATCGTACTGGGTTTCCCTTGGTTACAGTCTCATAATCCTGTTTTGGATTGGAAATCTGTGTCTGTAACAAGTTGGGGCTGCCAATGTGTTAATACCAACACTCCTGTTTTTTCTGCCTCCCCCCAGGCTCAGGATGTTCCTGACTTTTTGACTGATTTTTCTGATGTGTTTAGCGAAAGTAAATCTGCATCCTTGCCCCCCCATAGGAGCTATGACTGCGCTATTGAATTAGTGCCTGGTAGTAAATTCCCTAAAGGTTGCCTTTTTAACGTGTCTGTACCTGAACATGACGCTATGCGGTCTTATATCAAGGAGTCATTGGAGAAGGGTCATATCAGACCATCCTCTTCACCCTTGGGTGCCGGTTTTTTCTTTGTGGCCAAAAAGGATGGTTCATTAAGGCCGTGTATTGATTATCGTCTCTTGAACAATATCACTGTGAAATATCAATATCCGTTACCCTTGATTTCTGACATGTTTTCCAGGGTGAAAAGTGCTACTTGGTTTACCAAGCTTGACCTCAGGGGGGCATATAACCTTATTCGCATTAAGCACGGGGATGAATGGAAGACGGCATTTAAAAGCCCAGAGGGGCATTTTGAGTACCTAGTGATGCCCTTTGGGCTCTCTAATGCTCCTTCTGTCTTCCAGTCCTTCATGAATGACATTTTCAGGGATTTTGTGGATAAATTTCTGATTGTTTATTTGGATGATATCTTGATTTTTTCCAATGACTGGGACTCTCATGTGAAACATGTTCGGACTGTGTTCCAGATTTTGAGAGAGAATGCTCTGTATGTGAAGGGATCAAAGTGTCTTTTTGGCGTACAGAGGATCTCATTTCTGGGATTCATTTTGTCCCCATCTGTTATTGAAATGGACCCGGTCAAGGTTCAGGCCATCTGTGATTGGGTCCAACCTACTTCATTAAAGGCTCTTCAAAGATTCTTGGGTTTTGCCAATTTTTATCGTATATTTATTGATAATTTCTCTGTTATTGTTAAACCATTGACTGATTTGACCAAAAAGGGTTCTGATGTGGTGAATTGGCCTCCTGAGGCAGTCTCTGCGTTTCAGGAACTTAAGCAGAGATTCACTTCTGCTCCTGCTCTACGGCAGCCTGATGTTTCTCTGCCATTTCAGGTGGAGGTTGATGCCTCTGAAATTGGGGCAGGTGCCGTTTTGTCCCAAAGAGATCCAGAGACCTCTAAAAGTAACCCTTGTGCCTTTTTCTCTCGAAAATTTTCTCCAACTGAACGTAATTATGACGTGGGTAATCGGGAGTTATTGGCCATGAAGTGGGCTTTTGAAGAGTGGAAACATTGGCTGGAGGGAGCCAAACATCAGGTGGTGGTCCTCACGGACCATAAGAATCTGGTTTATCTGGAATCAACCAAGCGACTTAATCCTAGACAGGCCAGGTGGGCCTTGTTTTTCACACGTTTTAATTTCATGGTTTCCTTTCTTCCTGGCACTAAGAATATTAAGGCGGATGCACTCTCGCGGAGTTTCCTTGCGGACTCTCCTGAGTTATCTGATCCTGCTGTTATTTTGAAAGAGGGTGTAGTTCTTTCCGCCATCTCGCCCAATTTGAGACTGGCTCTGGAAGGGTGTCAGGAGGATAAACCCGAGCGCTGCCCTATTGGGAAATTGTTTGTCCCAGATCGGTGGAAAAAGAGTGTGATGTCTGAGATTCATTGTTCCGCGTTGGCCGGTCATCCCGGAATTTTTGGTACCAGAGACTTGGTTAGTCGGTCCTTTTGGTGGCCTACTTTGTCTCGTGACGTCAGGGAATTTGTGCAGTCCTGCGGGACTTGCTCTCGCTCCAAGCCTTGCTCTCGCTCTAGTGGTTTGTTGATGCCATTGCCTGTGCCCAAGAGACCATGGACCCATATCTCTATGGATTTCATTTTCGACCTCCCTGTTTCTCAGAGAATGACCGTTATCTGGGTGATTTGTGATAGGTTTTCCAAAATGATACATCTTGTGCCATTACTAGTGTTGAGCGATACTTTCCGATATCCAAAAGTATCGGAATCGGAATGGTATCGCCATTGGAAATCCAATGTAAGTCTATGGGAACAAAATATCGGAATTAAAAAAAACCCATTCTTGCCTTGTAAACACTAAATATACACACATAGAATACAATATATAATATTATTATATGTCATTGTGACATATATATATACATATATTTATAGTTTATACACTTCTACATAGTAAAATAGCCTCTGATTCAATTGCCGGGTAAAGTCGGCTTTTGTGAAAAGACAGAAGCACCCGACATGAAATGACACTTGGTTTACATAGAGTTAACCATGTCTTTTCATGTAGTTTGATATCTGATTTGCACAAACAATTAAATGAGTGTAAGTGTGCAAAATTTCACACCTGTAGGGGTTAATTAAAGGTGTAAATTCGTTGTAAAAAAAAAGGACTTTTTTGCTACGAATTAACTAACCCCTACAGGTGTGAAATTTAGCACACTTACACTCATGTAATTGTTTGTGCAAATCAGATATCAAACTACATGAAAAGACATGGTTAACTCTATGTAAACCAAGTGTCATTTCATGTCGGGTTCTGCATTTTCACAAAAGCCGGCAATTGAATTAGCGGCTATTATACTATGTAGAAGGGTATGAACTATAAATATATATATATATATATATATGTGTCACAAATTCAATGACATGTATATATATATATGAGGTGTAAAATTGCTGGAAAAAAATGCGTGGGCTCCCGCCCTATTTTCGCAACCAGACAGACAAAGCCAGTGAGTGGGGGCAGATAATAATAGCCCAGAGAGGGACCATTTCTTTTGGCCCCCCCCGGCTACTAACATCTGCCCCCAGACACCCCAGAAAGGGCAAATCTCTAATTAGATTTGCCCTTTCTGGCACTTTGCCCGTCTATTCCCATTGCCCTGTAGCGGTGGCGAATGGGTTAATAAGGGGTTAAAATGACCTTGCAATTGAAAGGTCACTTTAAGCCAGGTTAATAATTGAGAGCTGTCAATTAGACAACTATCAAGTATTAATCCTATTGTATGAAAGAAAAATCAAACACACACACTTTAATAAAAAAGAAGTTTAATGAAATAATCACACAGTTTTTGACCATATTTTATTTACCTGCTAAAACCATTTCCTGTAATAAAAATAAAATAATAAAGCAAAATTATTCTTACCAATCCGATGCACAGTCAGGTCCCACGGTGTAATCCTTCAGAAAGGGTTAATGTTTACTGCAGGGACCGCAGCTAATGCTGCAGCCTCACAGTAAACCCCCAAATGAATGAGTTCCTCTCCTGGCTGACAGGAGAGGAAGTGGAAAGCTTAATTGATTGCTTTCCACTTTCACTTCAGGTCAGCCAGGGACACAATCAGTGACGTCAGAGGGAACTGGTTAACAAAAATAGGGGATCCCCTCGAAAAAAAATTGGCGTGGGGTCCCCCCTATTTTTGTTAACCAGCCAGATGAAGCAGACCGCTGAGGCCTGGATTTTCAGGCTGTTAAGGAGCCAAGATCCATGGACCTTGCCAGCCTGATAATACCAGGCCACAGCAGTCTGCATATCTTGGCTGATTAACAAAAATAGGGATCCCCTCGAAAAAAAATTGGCGTGGGGTCCCCCTATTTTTGTTAACCAGCCAGATGAAGCAGACCGCTGAGGCCTGGTTTTTCAGGCTGGTAAGGATCCAATATCCATGGACCTTGCAAGCCTGATAATACCAGGCCACAGCAGTCTGCTTAGCTTGGCTGGTTAACAAAAATAGGGGATCCCCTCGAAAAAAAAACGGCTTGGGGATCCCCCCTATTTTTGTTAACCAGCCAAGTAAAATGCAGACTGCTGCGGCCTGGTATTAAAAGACTGTCAAGGCCCATGGATTTTGGCCCTCAACAGCCTGATAATACCAGGCTACAGCAGCCCCACATTTGGCGCATCAAAAGATGTGCCAATTGTGGCACTTTACCCGGCTCTTCCCACTTGCCCTGTAGCGGTGGCAAGCGGGGTAATAAGGGGTTAATGTCACCGTTGATTGCACGGTGACAATAAGCCCGGTTAATAATGGAGAGGCGTCAATAAGACACCGATCCATTATTAATCCCAAAGTTTTTAAATGTTTAAAAAAAAAACACAGCAAGAAAAAAGCCTTTTAATGAAATAAAAGAGACAACACAGTTTTCATTTATTTTATTACTCTCTCATTCCTGTGACGCCATCGATCTCCTGTAAAAAAAGAAAAAAAAAAAACCAACAGTATACCACCTGTCCGACGCAGTCCATAGTAACGACAGTCCCACGACGATCCAGCTCTGCCACATCGCAATGACAGGCAGAGCCTGTCATTGCAACGCAGCACAGCTGATTACCTGCTTCCCCGGCGGTGACGTCATCGGACTGACTGCTTTACGGCCGGGATTACCCAGCAGTCACTGCAGTTATCGCGAGAAATTGCATGTGACCGCCAGGGAGAAGAGGATGGCGGCCATGAAGCAGTCCAGCCCGTGACCGCCGGAGATCTTCTGCCAGGTAAGTGCCGCTGACTCCTGACAGACCCGACCGACGGACACTGACAGTGACAGTGACATTCCGATTCCGGTATCCGATATGACGAAAATATCGGTATTCGGAATCGGAATTCCGATACAGCCAATATCGGCCGATACCCGATATTTGCAGTATCGGAATGCTCAACCCTAGCCATTACCTAAGTTGCCTTCCTCCTCTGAATTGGTGCCTTTGTTCCTTCAGCACGTGGTTCGGTTACACGGCATTCCTGAGAACATTGTGTCTGACAGAGGAGTCCAGTTTGTTTCCAGATTTGGAGGACTTTTTGTTCTAAACTTGGTGTTCAATTGTCTTTCTCCTCGGCTTTTCATCCTCAGACCAATGGACAAACTGAGAGAACAAACCAGACATTGGAGACTTATCTGAGATGCTTTGTGTCTGCTGATCAGGATGACTGGGTCTCTTTTTTGCCTTTGGCTGAGTTTGCTCTTAATAATAGGGCTAGCTCTGCCACTTTGATGTCTCCATTTTTCTGAAATTTTGGGTTTCACCCTCGATTTTCTTCAGGACAGACAGAGGCTTCTGTCTGTCCAGGTGTTGACTCTGTTGTGGAGCGTATGCAGCAGATTTGAGACCAGGTAGTGGAGAGGTTGTCCCTCTCTCAGGAGAGGGCCCAGCGGTTTGCCAACCGGCATAGGACTGATGGTCCTCGGTTTGAAGTGGGGGACTTGGTCTGGTTGTCCTCAAGAAATATCCCTATGAGAGTTGCATCTCCTAAGTTTAAGCCTAGGTTCATTGGACCTTATAAGATCATGGAGATTCTTAATCCTGTTTCCTTTCGTTTTCTTCTTCCAGGGACATTTAAGATCCATAACGTGTTCCACAAGTCCTTATTGAAGAGGTTTGTCGAGCCAGTGGTTCCTATGGCTGTGCCTCCTGACCCTGTTTTGGTTGCGGGCAATCTGGAGTATGTGGTTGAGAAAATATTGAATTCTCGTTTTTCTAGACGGAAACTCCAGTATTTGGTTAAGTGGAGAGATTATGGTCAGGAGGACAATTCTTGGGTGTTTGCTTTGGACATCCATGCTAGGAGACTCATCCGTGCGTATCACAGAGCTCATCCTGACCGACCTGGTTGCTCAAATGAGGGTTCGGTGACCCCTCCTCAAGGGGGGGAACTGTTGTGAATGTGCTAGAAATGAATTCTGAGCAGAAGCTCCCTCTGATGGTTACAAACAGTACTGAACTATCCAATGAAGATTGTGAAGATTGGCGATCAGGTGTTACTGACTGGTCTTATATAAGGGAGGTTCCCTCCCATCAGGGTTGCCGGTGATCAATTGTTCTGGTCTCATCTTTGATTCCTGTTCACTTTGTAGCTTGCTGTTTCGTGCCTGCATCTTCTGCTAACAGATAAGACATTTTCTTCTTTTAGTTTTTTGTGCTTGCTTTTTTCTTTTTGTCCTGCACTTCTGTGGGGGTCTGCCGGGTCCCCTCCGGGGGCTTGTGCTCCTCTCATTTAGTTCAGCCAATGTTGTTTGTTCATTTGCCTTTTCCAGTTTTTTCAGTGGCTGCTGTTTAGTTTTGTTACACCAGAGAACTAATTTAGGTGGTAGACGTCGTGTGATCTCAGGTGTTTTTGTAATTAGTAGAGTTGGTTCTTTTCAGGGTTTTTTGGGATTGCAGTAAGGGTCCTTCCTATCCTTTTCTATTTAGGAAGTTTGGGCCCCAACGTTTGCTCATACTATTTTCTGTCTGTGTCTGTATTTTCCTCTTGTCTAACCGCCATTACATGTTTGGGGGCTTTCTTTGTTCTTTGGGGATCTGCTCCGGGGCAGATAGTTTTCCTCTATCTGTCTTTAGGTGTAGTTAGCTTCTCAGGCTGTGACGAGACGTCTAGGACCAACGTAGGTACGCTCCACGGCTGCCTTTAGTTGTGGTGGTTAGTCAGGGTACTGCAATCCCATAGATTCCAACCTCTCTGGTGTATTTCCTTTTTTGCCTGCTCTCCTCAGCTACCAAATCATAACATGTCCCATCCAGCCACCTCATCCTTGATTCTCCCTGATAGGCCTTCCCAGAAGTTAGCTACCAAGGCCTCATTGTTCCAAGACAATTCAGACGAGAGGGTGCGGAACTTAACAGCATACTGAGCCACCGTGAGAGTTTCTTGGCGCAGGCGAAGCAAGGCTGAAGCGGTCAAAGTGGTGCTAACCACTTTCATCGAAGGTCCTGCGAAAAGCATCTAGGAAAGATTAAAGATCATTAACCAGCGGGTCCCCTCTCTCCCATAGCGGGTTTAGCCAGGCAAGGGCCTCTCCTCCCAGATGTGATATGATGAAGCCCACCTTGGCTCGGTCAGAAGCAAACATATGCCCCAAGATTTCAAAGTGTAGAGTGCACTGATTGAGAAAACCCCGACACTGAGTAGGATCACTCTGGAAGCGGGTAGGAGCCGCCAGGCAGGGACCTTTACTTGCTATGGGGACTGGTACCTGAGTGCTGATAGATGAGTCAGGTGCAGACGAGGACACCAGGGAATCCATGCGGGTAGACAAGCTGTGTAGATAAGTCGTGATCTTGTCCTGTTGAACTCCTAAACGGGCCACCTCCTGGCACAGATCCGTGGTCAGAGGTCTCTGGGATCCAGCGGGTTCCATGGCCGGAGCAATCTGTAACGAATGGAAGCGGAGGCAGAGATGGTGAAGTTCACATTCGTCTTTATTTTTTAACGTGGAACCTCGAGACCGCGGTCTGGGGGGCTCCGAAGGGGGCGTGACTAGTGAGCCCCGGGTACCCGTAGTAAGACCCCTCGAACAGGACCAGAATGGAATACCCGGAGGACACAGGTGCTACCTCCAGTTAGACCCCGGACACGTGGCAGCTGTCCCAGAGGGACCAAAAGGGGTAACAGGTAAAATAGCAGAAACCATGGAGGGTTAGACGGAGATGAGGAAGGTCCTGGTCCAGAGTGGATCGTAGCAGGCTGGTTCCAGTGACCTTGTCACAGTCCACGAATACGGATGGCGGAACGGGATGACACTTGCGCCAGTAATAACCGAGATTGTCAGAGTTAGCCGGATACAGGATACCAATGATCTGTGGAGACAAATAGAATGAGCGAAGCACAGAGACTGCTAACGCAGCGCAGACAGATCAGAGTCAGAACCGGATGTAGCAATGATAGAAATACGTTGCTCCGGCACTCCCCTTATGGTGGAGTGACCAGATATAGTAATAAGTGCGCTGCCATTGGTTGATTGACATTTTCAAAAAATGCACGCTGTCCCTTTAAGAGAGACGTGGGAGCGGCCTCAAGTCCTAAGCATTCTTCCTGGAGGCCTGCTGGCAGCATGCCAGGAACTGGGGGAGGGAGCAGGACGCTGAGAAGCAGATGGAGCAGGGGACTTCAGCCTGCGCACAGACTGCTGCAAAGGGACAACTGGAGGAGCAGAAGGTAAGAGACCAGGAGGGAGTGCAGAGCCAGCACGGGGACCGAGTGTAACAGTATCCTCCTCTTTACCCCCCTCTTTTTCAAGCCTGCGTGAAATTTTTTAAAAAGAAGAGGAGCCTGGATGTTCTCTTTAGGCTCCCAAGACCTCTCCTCAGGACCAAAACCTTTCCAGTCCACCAGGTAATAGGTCCTACCTCTTACTTTCTTAGTGGCCAAGATATGTTTTACCTCAAAAACATCATCCTCAGAGACCGGATCTGGAGTGGTACCCGGGTCCTTAAAGAAGGAGCTCAACACTACTGGTTTGAGGAGGGAAACATGAAAGGAGTTAGGCACACGTAGAGAATTAGGCAATTTCAGTTTGTAAGAGACCGGGTTGATTTGTCTCAAGACTTCAAAGTGACCAATGAAACGGGGACCCAATTTGTACGACGGTAACTTCAAATGGATGTACTTGGAGGAGAGCCATACCTTGTCTCCGGAACGAAAGATGGGAGCCTCCAAGTGTCTTTTGTCCGCATGCCTTTTCATACGTTGAGAGGCTTTCTCCAAAGCAGTCTTGGTATCTTTCCAAATGTTCGAGAAATCTTTAGACAAGGTATCGGCTGCGGGAACACAAGAGATCCAGAGATAGGAAGAGGAATTCCGGGTTGGAGTCCAAACACAATCTGAAAGGGAGATTTTCCAGAAGATTCACTTACTTGGTTGTTGTAGGAGAATTCCGCCCAGGGCAGTAGTTCTACCCAGTTCGTTATGATGAGCGTTGACGAAGTGACGCAGGTATCCAGCCAGGATTTGATTGATCCTCTCCACTTGCCCATTGGACTGGGGATGGTATGCCGAAGAAAAATCTAGTTCTATTTTTACCATTTTACAGACTGCTTTCCAGAACTTAGAGGTGAACTGGATGCCCCTGTCGGACACGATGTGGAGAGGAAATCCATGTAGACTGAAGATGTGCTGAATGAAGTGAGCGGCCAGTTCTGGAGCAGATGGGAGACCAGATAGCGGAACGAAGTGAGCCATTTTAGAGAAGCGGTCCACCACAACCCATACCACTGAGCAGCCAGAAGAAATGGGAAGATCCGTGATGAAATCCATCGCGATGTGCTGCCAGGGAGCGGACGGAATCGGAAGAGGCAGAAGCCTGCCGACTGGTAGATGTTTATCAGTCTTGTTACGGGCACATGAAGGACAGGCTGCGACGTACTCCTGGATATCCTTGCCCATGGTAGGCCACCAGTAGTAACGGGAGATGAGTTGCTGAGTCTTTTTCTGACCGGCATGGCCAGCCAACTTAGAAGAATGACCCCACCGCAGGACACGATTACGTTCAGAAGCGGACACGAGAGTCTTTCCTGGAGGAAGCCGGGCAAGACTAGTGGAGGCAACAGAGACTAACCTAGAAGGTTCAATGATGTGCTGAGGTTCTTCCTCCAGTTCAGGAGGCAAAAAGGCTCCGGAGAGTGCGTCTGCCTTGATGTTCTTGTCAGCTGGGCGGAAATGAAGGACAAAATTGAAACAAGCAAAAAACAACGCCCAGCGGGCCTGACGGGGATTCAGCCTTAGAGTCGATTGGAGATAGGCAAGGTTTTTATGATCGGTGAATATGACTACCTGGTGATGAGCTCCCTCAAGAACATGTCTCCATTCTTGCAGAGCCAATTTGATAGCCAACAGTTCACAATCTCCAACAGAGTAGTTCCTTTCTGCAGGAGAAAAATCCTTGGAAAAAAAACCACAAGAGATTATCCGCCCGGTAGATGACTTCTGGGTGAGAACTGCTCCTGCACCTATGGAAGAAGCGTCTACCTCAAGAAAAAATTGCTCATTAGAATTTGGACGATGGAGAACGGGTGCTGATGCGAAGGCTTTTTTGAGAGAAACAAAGACCTCTTCTGCCTCGGAGGACCATTTCTTGTAGTTTACACCTTTCCGGGTTAAGGTTGTTAGAGGAGCCACTCGGGTGGAAAAGTGTGGAATGAATTGCCGGTAGTAGTTGGCGAACCCCAGGAACCGTTGTATGGCTTTTAGCCCAGATGGACAAGGCCAATTGAGGACGGCAAACAACTTCTCCGGGTCCATCTTTAATCCTGTGGAAGATACAATGTACCCAAGGAAAGGCAAAGAAGACTGCTCAAAGAGGCATTTCTCATATTTGGCATATAGCCTGTTCTCTCTCAGTCTTTGTAAGACCAGGCGTACTTGCCTCCGGTGTGAGGTCAAGTCTGCAGAGAAAATCAAAATATCGTCCAGGTAGGCAAACGACACAAGTATAGAGCAGGTCCCTGAAAATGTCATTAACAAATTCCTGAAAGACCGCAGATGCATTGCTTAGGCCAAATGGCATTACCAGGTATTCGTAGTGGCCATCACGGGTGTTGAAGGCTGTTTTCCATTCGTCTCCTTCTCTGATTCGGATCAGGTTGTAGGCCCCTCTGAGATCCAATTTGGTGAAGATCTTGGCCCATTGGAGACGATCAAACAGCTCTGAAATAAGAGATAATGGATACCTGTTTTTTACCGTGATCTGGTTTAGACCCCGGTAGTTGATACAGGGCCACAAGGATCCATCCTTCTTCTTCACAAAGAAGAATCCAGCTCCTGCCGGTGAGGATGACTTTCGGATAAATCCTCTTGCCAGATTCTCTTGGATGCAGTCCGACATAGCCCGAGTCTCTGCCTGACAAAGAGGATAAACTCTCCCGTGAGGAGGAGATGCTCCAGGAAGAAGCTCTATCTGACAGTCATACGACCTGTGTGGAGTTAGCTTCTCAGCCTCCTTTTTCCCAAAGACGTCAGAGAAGGACCAATAGGAGGAAGGCAACCCTGGCAGGGTATCGGGCTCGACTGGAGGCGAAACAGGTTGAATCCGGGTTAAGCAAAGATTCGTGCAGGTATCCCCCCAACGCAGAACTTCTCCAGTTCTCCAATTTAGGACTGGTTCATGCATCTGTAGGCAAGGTAAACCTAAAAGCAAAGGATGAGACTAACCGGGATATACATAAAATCGGATTCATTCAGCATGCATTAGACCTACCCGGAGTTCCACCAACTCGGTTTGAAACCGGACGGGCTCAGTCAGTGGTTTGCCATCTACGGCGGTCACCCGCAACGGATCAGGAAGATGCTGGACTGGTAAGCGGTAATGATCCACAACCGCCTGCTGGATGAAGTTTCCTGCAGCTCCAGAGTCCAGTAGACAATGTTCGGAGAATTTAATTGCTCCGTAGGACACAGAGACCGAGACTTGTAATGAGGGAGAGGACTGTTCTCTACCTAGGTTGGCCCCTCCTACTGAACCTAGGCACTGGAGTTTCCCGACTTCTTAGGACAGAAATGGATCAGATGCTCAGAATTACTGCAGTAGAAACAGCTTCCTTCCTTGCGACACGCCTCCCGGTGGCAGGTGGTCAAACTTACACGGTCTACCTCCATGGCCTCAGGGGAGGAAGCGAGGTACCTGTTTTAAACAAACTAGAGTCCAGGTGATAGGACCTTTTGTCCCGCTTGATCTCCATGGAACTCTCCTGAAAACGCATGTCAATTCGGGTTGCCAACGATATTAGCTCTTCCAAGGTGGTAAGTCTGTCCTTCCAGCCAGCTCATCCTTGATTCTTCCTGATAGGCCTTCCCAGAAGTTAGCTACCAAGGCCTCCTTGTTCCAAGACAATTTAGACGAGAGGGTGCGGAACTTAACAGCATACTGAGCCAACGTCAGAGTTCCTTGGCGCAGGCGAAGCAAGGCTGAAGCGGTCGAAGTGGTGCGACCAGGTTCATCGAAGGTCCTGTGAAAAGCCTATAGGAAAGATTAAAGATCATTAACCAGCGGGTCCCCTCTCTCCCATAGCGGGTTTAGGCAGGCAAGGGCCTCTCCTCCCAGATGTGATATGATGAAGCCCACCTTGGCTCGGTCAGAAGCAAACATATGCCCCAAGATTTCGAAGTGTAGAGTGCACTGATTGAGAAAACCCCGACACTGAGTAGGATCACTCTGGAAGCGGGTAGGAGCCGCCAGGCAGGGACCTTTACTTGCTATGGGGACTGGTACCTGAGTGTTGATAGATGAGTCAGGTGCAGACGAGGACACCAGGGAATCCATGCGGGTAGACAAGCTGTGTAGATAAGTCGTGATCTTGTCCTGTTGAACTCCTAAACGGGCCACCTCCTGGCACAGATCCGTGGTCAGAGGTCTCTGGGATCCAGCGGGTTCCATGGCCGGAGCAATCTGTAACGAATGGAAGCGGAGGCAGAGATGGTGAAGTTCACATTCGTCTTTATTTTTTAACGTGGAAACTCGAGACCGCGGTCTGGGGGGCTCCGAAGGGGCGTGACTAGTGAGCCCCGGGTACCCGTAGTAAGGCCCCTCGAACAGGACCGAATGGAATACCCGGAGGACACAGGTGCTACCTCCTGTTAGACCCCGGACACGTGGCAGCTGTCCCAGAGGGACCAAAAGGGGTAACAGGTAAAATAGCAGAAACCATGGAGGGTTAGACGGAGATGAGGAAGGTCCTGGTCCAGAGTGGATCGTAGCAGGCTGGTTCTGTGTAGCCCTGGTATTTAAGGTACACAGTGCCAGGAGGATGAGTGGAGAGGTAACGGTTAAGGGCTCCACATGACATCACATACACTTCGGACACACCCAATAGGAGTGTAGAGGGTGTGGTTTTTAGCACAAGAGTCTGAAGTGTCTCCTGAGGTGGAGGGAGAGAGAAGGAGTGCCTGTCTGGAGCACCAAGATTCCTGTCGATTCAGAGAGACAGTACAGTAGTGGAGGCTAGTACAGGTGAGCCAGTTCACCTTAGCCTAGTCAGTGCTGAGATTGAGAGTTTGAGCAAGTCGAAGGGCACAGTGGAAGGATTCTTAGAAGTGCTTAGGATTGGAGAAGTCCTGCACATTGTCACCGGTCACTGGAGACCGAAGCATCACTACAGCTTCACGCATAGTGGTAAAAGAACCAGAGGCTTACTGAACCTTAGGTTACAGAAAGCAGCCCTAGAAGTGTCGGTACGTAACAGGGGTCAGGGAGAGTGAGAACCTTGAGCCTGATCAGCAAAAACAGGAACTCAGCTCTCTCATAGGAAGGCTCCGACCACAAAACTGACCGGGCAGTACAGCTTGGAGAAGCTGGAGTTTATTGGAGTGAACTACGCTTTACGCTGGTTGGACTCATCATCATTGGAAAGTTAAGGAGGCCCCTACCTTGCTCAGCCGTTGCCTCAAAACTCATCCTCCATCAACCCCATCAGCCTCCCTGGGACCTGTCTTACCATCTGACAAGTAAAAGGTATGGAAAGACGCTGACGGTGTGAGACTGAGTTATTTAATTATATCCTGCACAACCCCCACCATAACTATCGACCTGAGGGAAGAGTCCCACCTGTAGGGGACCCGACATCTAGCTGCCTCACCATCCCCTCAGAGATCTACAGCAGCGCTGGTACCAATTACCAGAGAACTACAGGTGGCGTCACGAACTGTAAATATATCAAATCCCCTGTAAATATTCCCCCCAACATACGCCAGACCGCCAGGGCCACAGACCGAGCCACCGCTACCTGTGACAACCCCATAGACTTCCATGGGCTCGGCTCTGAGTACCCCATTGCCCTGGTAATCCACAATTGTGGTGGCGGGTCGACACAAACTTTGGCGTCACGAACAGGATACGAAACTTGCAGCATTGCGAGCCCTGTGTGCCTGTGGAGTGTTTTGGTGAAAAAGACTGTTGCTGTTGTTTGGCGCCAAATACCGCCATATTTGCCGCCAGATTCGCGCCCTAAGGCGCTGGAGAAGAAGGTGGGCGTACCTGAAAGAGCGCGCAAAGTCTTGGACACGCCCCCGGCTCTGACTCAGCGGAGGTCCTGCGACAGGAAGTGAACGCTCTGACATCAGAGCGCCTGCGACGAAGGTCCTGTTCCCACTGCTGTGCCTGTGAAATAGCAGCGTCTGAAACCGGTAGGCTCCGTTTAACCAAGGGGGCGCTAAGATGTCACAACAACCGGCTGACAGTGCGGCCCCAGCCAGAGGCCCCAATCCCGCACCGCTTGGTATTGTAGCGCCAGATGGGGGCGCAGGCCCCGCACCCAGTCCGGTAGTCCCGATCATGCCACTAACGCTCCCATATATGCCTGGGGCGAAATGGCTTCCCCAGTACAGCGGTGAGCCAGGCACATTAGCAGGCTTCAAGCGGAAGTTATGCAGCATCCTAGAAATGTACTCCATGCCTGAGAGACAAAAAGCTGCTGTGCTAATAGGGCAGCTAACTGGCGCTGCTGAGAGGGAAGTGGAGACTTGGGATACCGTTGATCAGGAGTCGGTACCTGCGATCTTCCTTAAGCTGCATGCCATATTTGAAGACCACACAGAAACGGATCTCCGGATGGCCTTCTATCACTGTTCACAACAGCCAGGTGACAGCATCCGGGACTACGCTTGCCGACTACAAGGAGCCCTGAGAGCTCTTAAGCAGATTAATAATTTAAATGCTATCGATGAGAATAAGATGCTGAAAGAGCAATTTATACAGGGATTGAGATCCCAAGAGGAACGCAGAACTGTAAACTGGTGGTCCTTAGATCATCCGGATGCTACCTTTGATGCCCTAAAGGACATGGCAATAAAAGGGCTGCGGCCCCTGGGCAAACCTGAGGTGGCAACCCAACATCATCAGGCTGAAGTCACTCTGGAATCGGCAGTAACCCCCTGTTCCCCGTTAGTGGCCGAAGCCAAAGCGCAGGTGACACCTCCCAGTGAATTGGATTGTCTGCGCTCAGAGGTGCGCCAGCTGACTAAAAATCTGGCTGCTGTGATGAGTGCCCTGCAGCTGCGGAAAGAGGAGGAAGGGAAGATCTTGTTAGCTGACTGCCCAGAAGACGTCCCGTGGATGCACCGGAGAAGAAGGAAGACGTCGCCCCCCCGGAGGAGGACAACGCCACCCCCAGGAGCGACCTCTGATCAACACCCTCCTCGTCGAGAGATCATCTGTTACCGATGCAACCGAAAGGTCATCTGTCTCCACAGTGTCCTTTAAACGGGCAGAACCTGGGTCCGAGGGCCAACACCCAGGAGAATACCCGTCAGGCCCCCTAGACTGGAACCGCAGGTATGTGGGTGGGCGACCCTACCTGTCTATCATCCTAGATGGTATTGCAGTTCCGGCATTGTTAGACACTGGGTCCCAGGTGACCCTAATACCTGATGCCCTATATACTAAGTACTGGTCAATGGACAGTCTTAAACCCCCGAGCCCTGACTTTACCGTGTATGCTTCTAATGGTCTTCCTGTAGAAGTACTCGGGACAAAATGTGTAGATGTGAAGGTGGGCAGAGAGGAGTTGAAAGACCAGGGGCTTCTGGTAGTAAAGACTGTAAATGAGGAGAACGGTTTAAATATAATTTTGGGTACTAACATTATCAGTAATTGTTTGGGAGAAGTTGTGTTCTTGCTCCAACAGCTCGCTGAGATTGCCCGACCAAGGCAGAAAGGAGTAATCCAAAGAGAGATCCGGGCCCTGGTGTGTCAGCAGCAAGCGAAGCTTACAGACGGCGAAATTGGTAATGTACGGGTCACTGACTCGGATCCTATTGTGATACCCCCAATGAGTGAAATGATCATCTGGTGCAGGGCAGCCATAGGTCTGAGAGGACAGAATTACCAAGCTGTAGTAGAACCCCACCATTCAGAACATAGACCTACACTTATGACTGCTAGGGAGTAGTAGAAGTGGTGAATGGAAGAGTACCGGTACGGCTTCTCAATTGGGGAGATGATGAGGTAAACTTACCCCGTTATGCAACCATTGCTAAACTACATGCTGTCGACAATAATTCTATTCTCCCGGCTGAGCCCTTAGACTCCTGTCAAATAGCGGAGGACAATGACCCAGCAACTCAGGTGGCGGAATGGTGTCAGCAGCTCCATGTTGGGACGGACACCACTCCCGCTCACCAGAAGCAAGGGGTATTACGGGTGGTGCAAGAGTATGCCCAAGTGTTTAGCAAGCACCCACTTGATTTTGGGGTAATTAAGGGAGTCCAACATCATATCCTACAGGCAGTCATCCTCCCATCAAGGAGCGGTACAGGCCTATACCCCCAGCCCATTATCAGAAGGCCAAAGAAATGTTGCATGATATGAAGAAAGCCGGGTGATAAGGGATAGTTGTAGCCCCTGGGCAGCACCTCTAGTTCTGGTTAAAAAGAAAGATGGTAGTATGAGAATGTGTGTGGATTACAGGCAGGTGAACCGCATAACACACAAGGATGCATACCCGTTACCACGTATAGAGGAATCATTAGCTGCTCTGAAAACGGCTAACTACTTTTCTACCCTCGATCTGACTAGTGGTTACTGGCAAGTGGCTGTGGCTGAGGAGGATCGTGAGAAAACGGCTTTCACCACCCCAATGGGGCTCTGTGAGTTCGACAGAATGCCGTTTGGGCTCAGTAGTGCCCCAGGAACATTTCAGAGAGTGATGGAAAACTGTCTGGGACATCTCAATTTTGAAACCGTGCTGCTATACCTAGACGACGTCATAGTGTATTCCAAGACATATGAGGACCATCTGAAGCACCTGGCAGAAGTATTTGAGTCTCTGTCCAGGTACGGGATGAAGTTAAAACCCTCAAAATGCCATCTACTCAAACAGAAGGTACAATACTTGGGGCACATCGTCAGTTCGGAAGGAGTAGCGCCGGACCCAGAGAAAGTCACTGCCATCCAGAAGTGGCCGGAGCCGAAGAACCTTAAGGAAGTGCGACAGTTCCTGGGACTAACGGGTTACTACAGAAGGTTCGTGAAAGATTACACGAAGAAGGCAGCCCCTTTACAGGACCTCCTAGTAGGACAATCCCTAAAGAGCAGAAACCCTCCCTTTAATTGGGGTAAAGAACAGGCTGAAGCATTCCAAAAGATGAAAGAGATCCTTACAGGTGATGAGATCTTAACCTATCCTGATTACAGCCAACCGTTCCTGCTGTACACCGACGCCAGTAATGAAGGTTTGGGAGCAGTTCTCAGTCAGAAGCAGAATGGCCAGGAAAAAGTCATCGCATATGCCAGCAGAAAACTCAGGCCAACTGAGAGGAATCCGGAAAATTATAGCAGCTTCAAGCTGGAGTTTCTGGCGCTGGTCTGGGCCATTACTGAAAGATTTAAGCATTATCTGGCCTCCAATCAGTTCACTGCGTTTACAGATAACAACCCCTTAACGCACTTGGAAACCGCCAAGCTGGGCGCCATGGAGCAGCGTTGGATGGCTCGGTTGTCCAATTACCAGTTTACTATCAAGTACCGGGCAGGCCGAAAGAATGCTAATGCCGACGCATTGTCCCGAATGCCGCATGACTCTGACACGGAAGAAGAATCGGACGACCTGGAAGAAATTGAGCTACCTGCGTTCCATCGAAATGGGGTAGTCCACGAGCATCGAGTCAACAGAAAGCAGTATGGTGCAACGTTAAATCCTTTACCCCATCACAGCTGGAAAGAGACTCAGGACAGTGATCCAGTGGTCAGCCGCATCAAGGAGTTGTTAAGACAGGAAGGTTCCTCTTTGGAAAAGGATGCACCTATGTCAGCAAAGCTCCTGTGGAACGAGAAAAAGCAGGTTGTTCCTATACCGTGAGAAGTTGTGCAGGAGATACGTCAACCCCAGAACCCACGAGATGGTCTGGCAAATAGTGGTCCCCAAGGCAGACGTCCAAATGGTGTTGGAAGCATACCATGATCAAGCAGGACACTTTGGCTGGAGAAAGCTGGAGACCCTGTTGAGATGCCGGTTCTACTGGGTAGGGATGCGCAGCTCCATTGAGAGGTGGTGTCGGAACTGTGGACCCTGTGGTCTCAGAAGAAAGGACTACGGTAGTCAGAAGGCGCCCCTGCAACCTATCCGGACGACTCGCCCCCTGGAGATTGTGGCCCTGGACCACGTCAAACTGTCGCCAAGTAGATCTGGATACTCATACGCCTTGACCATGGTGGACCATTACTCCAGATTTCTGGTGGTTGTTCCAGTTAAGGACCAGACCGCAGTGACGGCAGCGAAAACCTTTCAAGCAAGCTTCTGCAGACCGCATGGGTATCCGGAGCAAGTATTAACCGATCAGGGACCTGCTTTCGAAGCCGATCTATTCAAGGAGTTCTGTCACATGTATGGGTGTAAGAAAATTAGAACAACACCATACCATCCTCAAACCAACGGTCTTTGCGAAAAAATGAACCATATCGTCCTTGATTTGTTGAGATCCATACCGTTGGAAGACAGGAATCGATGGCCGGATTTACTTCCTGATTTGGTTGATTTGTATAATCATATACCTGTAAGTTCCACTAACTGCACTCCAGCCTATCTTATGAGAGCAAGGCCCGGAAGACTACCAATGGATTTAGAACTTGGAGTGGTAGAACCGGAGGCAGACGACGCCGTTGAAAACTGGGACATCAATCGGCAAGAGCAGTACAGACGAGTGCAAGTCTGCGTAGAAGAAAGCCTCAACAAGGCACGGGAGAAACAGGAAGATATTTACAACAGGAATGCTCCTGCCAAGCCTTTGATGCCTGGAGAAGTAGTATTAAAAAGAAAAAGGAAGATACACAAATTGGATAACCAGTGGGAACAAGAACCCTACGTCGTACAAGATTCCAAATATGACAACAGAAAAGTTTGTATCATCAGTAAGGACGGAGGAAGAACAATAACCACTGTGTCCAGAGACCATTTGAAATTGTGTCCAGAACCCTTAAAGCTTTGTGAAAAGAACCCTGTCATCAATCAAGAAGAAAGAAAGGAAGAGGTCATACACACGGATCTGGGAGATTTCCCTGCGGATTGGCCCAGACTGGAGATGCTGTAATAATTCCAGTATTGCAGTTTTATCAGCCACCAGAGGAAGTTCTACCTCCAGTTATGCCCGTGGTGCCAGTTGAGCCAGTTCAGGAGTTACCCATTCCAGCAACACCTCAACCTACGGAATCTCAAGAAGGATCATCTGAAGCAGCGCCCCATGCTATGGGATCCCCTGGTGAAGCTGACTCACACCGCCCAGCCATCAGTACGCTTGCCAGATCCATAGAAAGATTGAGGCAGTTCTATAGTTTGCCGTTACGCAGTGCAGACAGATCACAACTTTATATACCTGAAGCTACTCCACGTAGATCAGAGCGAACCACAAAAGGGAAGATACCCATTCGATACCAGCAGTAATTATAACAAACTAATGTGAATATTGTAAAAAGTATATATATGTGTCTTTTCCTTATTGTGTCTTATAATGGACTCAGAGGCTGAGGACTGAGCCAGCCCAAGAACTGATCCTGTAAATAGTTGCACTAAGGTGCATTATAATGGTTTCACACGAAGCCTTGACTTACCTCTGAATACAAAACCCGTGTGGTGTGGCATTGAGTGAGGTCTGCATCCAGATGTCCTGCAGCCCACCCAGGACCCACGTTGAAGGTTTGGTGCGGGTCCTTCACAAGAATTTTGTCGTTTATGTATATGAGAATGTCTATTTAATATTTTGTATTTTTCTATATTTAATGTTTTGTTTGCAACGTTCAAGAAATCCTTACCTCCCGGATGGGACGAGTTAATGTTTAATGTTTAATGCAAAAACAAAATGTCTCTTTGTATTTCACAGCCCGGGAGTGCTGTCTTTTACTATGGGGGAATGTGTAGCCCTGGTATTTAAGGTACACAGTGCCAGGAGGATGAGTGGAGAGGTAACGGTTAAGGGCTCCACATGACATCACATACACTTCGGACACACCCAATAGGAGTGTAGAGGGGTGTGGTTTTTAGCACAAGAGAGTCTGAAGTGTCTCCTGAGGTGGAGGGAGAGAGAAGGAGTGCCTGTCTGGAGCACCAAGATTCCTGTCGATTCAGAGAGACAGTACAGTAGTGGAGGCTAGTACAGGTGAGCCAGTTCACCTTAGCCTAGTCAGTGCTGAGATTGAGAGTTTGAGCAAGTCGAAGGGCACAGTGGAAGGATTCTTAGAAGTGCTTAGGATTGGAGAAGTCCTGCACATTGTCACCGGTCACTGGAGACCGAAGCATCACTACAGCTTCACGCATAGTGGTAAAAGAACCAGAGGCTTACTGAACCTTAGGTTACAGAAAGCAGCCCTAGAAGTGTCGGTACGTAACAGGGGTCAGGGAGAGTGAGAACCTTGAGCCTGATCAGCAAAAACAGGAACTCAGCTCTCTCATAGGAAGGCTCCGACCACAAAACTGACCGGGCAGTACAGCTTGGAGAAGCTGGAGTTTATTGGAGTGAACTACGCTTTACGCTGGTTGGACTCATCATCATTGGAAAGTTAAGGAGGCCCCTACCTTGCTCAGCCGTTGCCTCAAAACTCATCCTCCATCAACCCCATCAGCCTCCCTGGGACCTGTCTTACCATCTGACAAGTAAAAGGTATGGAAAGACGCTGACGGTGTGAGACTGAGTTATTTAATTATATCCTGCACAACCCCCACCATAACTATCGACCTGAGGGAAGAGTCCCACCTGTAGGGGACCCGACATCTAGCTGCCTCACCATCCCCTCAGAGATCTACAGCAGCGCTGGTACCAATTACCAGAGAACTACAGGTGGCGTCACGAACTGTAAATATATCAAATCCCCTGTAAATATTCCCCCCAACATACGCCAGACCACCAGGGCCACAGACCGAGCCACCGCTACCTGTGACAACCCCATAGACTTCCATGGGCTCGGCTCTGAGTACCCCATTGCCCTGGTAATCCACAATTGTGGTGGCGGGTCGACACAGTTCCAGTGACCTTGTCACAGTCCACGAATACGGATGGCAGAACGGGTTGACACTTGCGCCAGTAATAACCGAGATTGTCAGAGTTAGCCGGATACAGGATACCAATGATCTGTGGAGACAAAGAGAATGAGCAAAGCACAGAGACTGCTAACGCAGCGCAGACAGATCAGAGTTAGAACCGGATGTAGCAATGATAGAAACACGTTGCTCCGGCACTCCCGTTATGGTGGAGTGACCAGATATAGTAATGAGTGCGCTGCCATTGGTTGATTGACATTTTCAAAAAATGCACACTGTCCCTTTAAGAGAGATGGTGGGAGCGGCCTCGCATCATAAGCATTCTTCCTGGAGGCCTTCTGGCAGCGTGCCAGGAACTGGGGGAGGGAGCAGGACGCTGAGAAGCAGATGGAGCAGGGGACTTCAGCCTGCGCACAGACTGCTGCAAAGGGACAGCTGGAGGAGCAGAAGGTAAGAGACCAGGAGGGAGTGCAGAGCCAGCACGGGGACCGAGTGTAACACAGCGTTCATATAAAAAAATTTTTAGCTGCATCTTGCCTGTAGAATAATTGTGGGCATAGTAGCAGTGTGTGGTACTCATTCTTATTAGGCCTTCTATACAAAGCTCCACCAGCGTTCAAATAAATACGAATTTTTATCTGCATCTTGCCTGTGGAATAATTGTGGGCATAGTAGCAGTGTTTGGTACTCATTCTATAAGGCCATCTATACAAAGCTCCACCAGCGTTCAAATTCCTAATAATTTTTATCTGCATCTTGCCTGCAGAATAATTGTGGGCATAGTAGCAGTGTGTGGTACTCATTCTATTAGGCCTTCTAAACAAAGCTCCACCAGCGTTCAAATAAATACGAATTCTTAGCTGCATCTTGCCTGTAGAATAATTTTGGGCATAGTAGCAGTGTGTGGTACTCATTCTATTAGGCCATCTATACAAAGCTCCACCACCTGTGTGTCTAATAAAATTGTTTTACTGCTTCTAACCCAGACAATCATTTTGGGCTAGTACCACAATTTGGCCACTCAGCTCTGCTCGGTTTCCATCCATCATTCTTTGTGCAAACAACTCCAGAGTTGTCAAGTGGTGCATGTAGTGAATCTCACATTTCTAACTTGCCAACCGTGGGACTGTTGAGTCTTCAGCACTCAAACCGTAACAGAAACACAGTATCTGCTGGTGTTAACAGCAATTTTGCGGAATCCTTTCACCACTTTTTTAGCCCATCCTTTGCAAGGCCACAGGAGACAAGAAGTCTGACACATAGACAACGCCTAGAGATGATGGTACAGGAGTATCTCCAACTGAACATGGAAGCCATGACTGTGTCACTGGACCCTTGCTCTTTTTGGGCTTCCAATTTGGATCACGCTTTGGAAATCTTGTCATGCCCCGCAGCCAGCGTTCTCTCTGAACGTGTGTTCAGCGCTGCTGGTGGTGTGCTGACAGATAAGCGCACGCGGCTGTCCACTGACAGTGTAGACAAACTCACGTTCATAAAGATGAACAAATCATTGATCCACAAGGACTTTTCTACCCCTGTGTCATCCTGGGGAGAGTAAAAGCTTGAGGACTTGTTAAAATCACCTCACCAACCGTTTTAAGCAACTCTGGGGCAATTGATGCTACTTAAGTGGTGTCTGTGCCCCAAATTTTTTAAAAAAATGGAGACTCTTTTTGAATTCCCCTTGCTGTGTTTTACGTGACGTTGGCATCGTCAATTACAGGTGGGTTGGGTCTTTCCCCCCCTTGTAACCGTAAGAAACTACATACACTATGGCTTGGGGTAACACAGATGGTTGAGTGTCAAGAGCTCTTTACTCAAACTATAGCCTGGGAATCAGAGGTCTGCTCCAAAGCTTCAGTGTCTGCTCGTCAGCGGAGTAGCCACCCGCTGTAGATCTAATTTAAATTTTTTTTGCAAATTCCATTTTTTTTTTGTGGTGAAAAAGTACAAGAAAATACAATATACATAGTAAAAGGGGTAGTATAACTATAAATGTATGCATATGGGGGGTATAGGGAGGGTTTTCCATCAATATCCAGATCAAGCATGTATTTTTCTTTTCCAATAATTTTATTCAAATTTTCAAGAACGGGAAGGGAAACAATAGGGAATAAGGAAGGGAAAGAGGGAGATACAAGGAAAGGGAAAGGAAAAAGCAGGAAAGGCAGTGAAGGAAGAAACAATATGAAATTGTAACTATAGTACATTAGTGACAAAGTTTATAACATAAAATGAACTAATAAGAAAGAAAACAGACAAGTACATTTCGTATATTAGGGAAACAATTCCATCCATTTGGACCATTTTTTGAAGAATTTATCGCAGTGGTTATTAACCAATGCTAGTTTATATTCAAACGATTTATGAAGTGTGATTTTTATCAACAATGTCTTGAAAAGAGGGTGACTGATTTTTTCCAGTAGAGAGCAATGCTGTTTTTGGTTACCAGTAGGATGTGGACTATTAACCCCTTAATGTCCACTGACGTGCACAGTCCGTCATGGCAAGGTGCCAGTTCCGGCACCAGGACGGACTGTGCACGTCATGCCTTTGATCTACCACTGCGTGTAAACACGCAGTGGTAGATCAGTGTCGACAGCTGTCATAGACAGCTGACAGGCACGGCAAGCGGTGCGGGACCTTTGCCGTTGGTCCCCGCACCCACAGCGCTGTGATTGGTCAGTCAATCTGACTGACCAAACACAGCAGCGATCGTGCAGGAGAAGCTGAAATTTCAGCTTCCCCAGCGCGATCAGTGCAGGAGCCGGCGCTGCAGTGGCCAGACTTCCTGCACTGACAGCCAGGAGCGGAGCCCCCACCGCCCCTGGCTCTTAACCCCCTGACTGCTGCGATCCAGCGCGATCGCAGAGCTCAGGGGGGGAGGCAGAGGGTCGGGAGCTCCCTCTGCCTCAGATCGGCGCCCTACAATGTATTTGCAGGGCCCGATCTCTGCCTTGATGACCCGGGGGTTGTCATGACAACCTCCGGGTCATCTACCTACGGGAAGCTGCTGTGATCATGTCACAGCAGCTTTCATCATAGGTACAATGCATTGCAATGCTGGAGCATTGCAATGCATTGTAACTGCAATAAAAAGTAAAAAAAGTGAAAGTCCCATAAAGGGACAAGTTAAAAAAATCATTTTTTAAAAAAAATTGTAAAAAAAAATATTAAAAAATAATTTAAAAAAAATCCCCTAAAAAATACACATTTTTATGTAATAAAAAAAATAAAAAACAAAAAAAATACACATGTTAGGTATCGCCACGTCCGTAAAAATCCCATCTATAAAAGCGTAACCCTAGTTAACCCCTTCAGTGAAAGCCGTAAAAAAAAAACACAAAAAAGTAGTAAATTATACTTTTTCCAAGCGGTATCATTATACCGCTTGGAAAAAGTGCAATAACACGCGATCAAAAAGTCAGATATAAATAATATGGTACCGCTGAAAACGTCATCTTGTCCCGCAAAAAACAAGCCACTATACAGCATCATCAGCGAAAAAAGTAAAAAAGTTATAGCTCGCGGAATAAACTGATGCAAAAATAATTATTTTTTCTATAAAATTTTTTATTGTGTAAAAAACGCCAAAACATAAAAAAAATATATAAATGAGGTATCGCTGTAATCATAGTGACCCGAAGAATGAAGCTGCTTTATCAATTTTACCACACGCGGAACGGAGGAAAAAAAAAAAAAAAACAATTCCTGAATTGCTGGTTTTTGTTCATTCTGCTTCCACAAAAATCGGAATAGGAAGCGATCAAAAAACGTTATGTGCCCGAATATGATAACAATAAATACGTCAGCTCGTCCCGCAAAAAATAAGCCCACAGATAACTCTGTCGGCCGAAATATGGAAAAATTATAGCTCTCAAAATACGGCGATGCAAAAATTTCTTACAAAAAATTATTCCAAAAAAAAGCATCTTTTAGAGTGTGACAGAAGCTAAACATGAAAAAAGAATGTAAATCTGGTATCGCTGTAATCGCACCGATCCGAGGAATAAAGTCGCCTAATCACTAATATCGCACGAGGAACGGCGTAAAAAAGAAAACCAATTCTTCACCTTTTGTAGATTTGTTCATTGTGCCTCCCAAAGATCGCAGTAAGGCGATCACAGTGGTTCCCCCCCACATATGGGGTATCAGCGTACTCAGGACAAAATGCACAATAGCTTTTGGGGTCCTATTTCTCCTGTTACCCTTAGAAAAATAAAAATTTGGGGGCAAAAAGGTCATTTTTGTGAGAAAAAAATATGATTTTTTTATTCTCACGGCTCTACGTTATAAGCTTCTGTGAAGCCCTTGGGGTTCAAAGTGCTGACCACACATCTAGATAAGTTCCTTGGGTGGTCTAGTTTGCAAAATAGGGTCATTTGTGGGGGTTTCTACTGTTTAGGCACATCAGGGGCTCTCCAAGCGCGTCATGACACCCGCAGACCATTCCATCAAAGTCTGCATTTAAAAACGGTGCTCCTTCCCTTCCGATCTCTGTCATGCGTCAAAATAGTGGTTCCCCCCCACATATGGGATATCAGCGTACTCAGGACAAATTGCACAATAGCTTTTGGGGTCCTATTTCTCCTGTTACCCTTAGAAAAATAAAAATTTGAGGGCAAAAAGGTCATTTTTGTGGAAAAAATATGATTTTTTTTATTTTCACGGCTCTACGTTATAAACTTCTGTGAAGCCCTTGGGGGTTCAAAGTGCTGACCACACATCTAGATAAGTTCCTTGGGGGTCTAGTTTGCAAAATGGGGTCATTTGTGGGGGTTTCTACTGTTTAGGCACATCAGGGCTCTCCAAGCGCGACATGACACCCGCAGACCATTCCATCAAAGTCTGCATTTAAAAACGGTGCTCCTTCCCTTCCGATCTCTGCCATGCGTCAAAATAGTGGTTCCCCCCACATATGGGATATCAGCGTACTCAGGACAAATTGCACAATAGCTTTTGGGGTCCTATTTCTCCTGTTACCCTTAGAAAAATAAAAATTTGGGGCAAAAAGGTCATTTTTGTGGAAAAAAATATGATTTTTTTATTTTCACGGCTCTACGTTATAAACTTCTGTGAAGCACTTGGGGGTTCAAAGTGCTCACCACACATTTAGATAAGTTCCTTGGGGGTCTAGTTTCCAAAATGGAGTCACTTGTGGGGGGTTTCTACTGTTTAGGCACATCAGGGGCTCTCCAAACGTGACATGACACCCGCAGACCATTCCATCAAAGTCTGCATTTAAAAAAGGCGCTCCTTCCCTTTCGAGCTCTGCCATGCGTCAAAATAGTGGTTTACCCCCACATATGGGGTATCAGCATACTCAGGACAAATTGCACAATAACTTTTGGGGTCCTGTTAGCCTTTGGAAAATAACAATTGGGGGTGGAAAGATCATTTTTGTGGAAAAGATATGATTTTTTAATTTTACTGCTCTACGTTATAACCTTCTGTGAAGCCCTTGGGGGTTCAAAGCTCTCACCACACATCTAGATAAGTTCCTTGGGGGGTCTAGTTTCCAAAATGGGGTCACTTGTGTGGGGTTTCCACTGTTTAGGCACACAGGGTCTCTCCAAATACGACATGGCGTCCAATCTCAATTCCAGCCAAAAAATTCAAATGGCGCTGCTTCCCTTCCGAGCTCTGCCATGCGCCCAAATAGTGGTTTACCCCCACATATGGGGTATCAGCGTACTCAGGACTAATTGCACAATAACTTTTGGGGTCCATTTATCCTTTGGAAAATAAAAATTGGGATGAAAAGATCATTTTTGTGGAAAAAATATGATTTTTTAATTTACGGCTCTACGTTATAACCTTCTGTGAAGCGCTTGGGGGTTAAAAGCTCTCACAACTAGTGTTGAGCATTCCGATACCGCAAGTATCGGGTATCGGCCGATATTCGCTGTATCGGAATTCCGATACTTAGTTCCGATATTTTTCCAATATCGTATACCGGAATCGGAAGTTCCCATAATTCTTTGAGAGGCAATGTGATTTTAGTCAGCCAATGAGGAATCTTATGAAGTGTGGGCACATCCTGTAATGCTGCGGTCATCTTAACTAATGGCATGGCTGTGATTGGCTGCTGAAATTATGTCAGAATGCACTATAAAAGGCGCCGCCGCCATTTTAGCGTCACTGTGCTGTGAACTCAGTTAGGGACAGAACGCTGTTCTGCTGACTTTGAGGGACAGTTAGATATTGCGATTTTGTGTACTGGGCTTTAGGCAGGCTAGTTTACCAACCGCTGTGTAAAGCTTCCTTTTGCCAGTGTTGTTTTAACAGCTCTGTGCAAGGTGTGTGTGAGAGTGCAGGTGACGCTGCAGTTTGCTCTGCATGCAACGCTGTCTGTAGGCATCTGCACGTGTCACTCACTGACTCTTTTTTTTTTCTTCAGTGTAATTCTTGCTGCTCCATGCAATTTAACTATTAGTGTGACGCGCTTCCATCCGTATCCAATACATTGGTTGCAAACACTATAGAAGTAGACAAAGGAGTAGCCTTTCACAGATTGTGAACAGTTGTGTTTCAGTGTTCACTTCAGTCTGTGTTTTTTATTTTTTGAGTGCACATCACGCTCCAGTTACTTGTTCAAGCACTGCTGCTTGTACTCTGCTGAGCGTGTCTCAGTGCCTCATCCTTTTCATTTTTCTCCAATTGGTGCTGCTCCATTATATTTGAAAAAAATCTAATCTATTAGTGTGACGCGCTTCCATCCGTATCCAATACATTGGTTGCAAACACTATAGAAGTAGACAAAGGAGTAGCCTTTCACAGATTGTGAACAGTTGTGTTTCAGTGTTCACTTCAGTCTGTGTTTTTTATTTTTTGAGTGCACATCACGCTCCAGTTACTTGTTCAAGCACTGCTGCTTGTACTCTGCTGAGCGTGTCTCAGTGCCTCATCCTTTTCATTTCTCTCCAATTGGTTCTGCTCCATTCCATTTAAAATAAATATAATCTATTAGTGTGACGCGCTTCCATCCGTATCCAATACATTGGTTGCAAACACTATAGAAGTAGACAAAGGAGTAGCCTTTCACAGATTGTGAACAGTTGTGTTTCAGTGTTCACTTCAGTCTGTGTTTTTTATTTTTTGAGTGCACATCACGCTCCAGTTACTTGTTCAAGCACTGCTGCTTGTACTCTGCTGAGCGTGTCTCAGTGCCTCATCCTTTTCATTTCTCTCCAATTGGTTCTGCTCCATTCCATTTAAAATAAATATAATCTATTAGTGTGACACGCTTCCATCCGTATCCAATACATTGGTTGCAAACACTATAGAAGTAGACAAAGGAGTAGCCTTTCACAGATTGTGAACAGTTGTGTTTCAGTGTTCACTTCAGTCTGTGTTTTTTATTTTTTGAGTGCACATCACGCTCCAGTTACTTGTTCAAGCACTGCTGCTTGTACTCTGCTGAGCGTGTCTCAGTGCCTCATCCTTTTCATTTCTCTCCAATTGGTTCTGCTCCATTCCATTTAAAATAAATATAATCTATTAGTGTGACGCGCTTCCATCCGTATCCAATACATTGGTTGCAAACACTATAGAAGTAGACAAAGGAGTAGCCTTTCACAGATTGTGAACAGTTGTGTTTCAGTGTTCACTTCAGTCTGTGTTTTTTATTTTTTGAGTGCACATCACGCTCCAGTTACTTGTTCAAGCACTGCTGCTTGTACTCTGCTGAGCGTGTCTCAGTGCCTCATCCTTTTCATTTTTCTCCAATTGGTGCTGCTCCATTATATTTGAAAAAAATCTAATCTATTAGTGTGACGCGCTTCCATCCGTATACAATACATTGGTTGCAAACACTATAGAAGTACAGAAAGGAGCCTTTCACAGATAGTGAACAGTTGTCTGCAGTGTTCACTGCAGTCTCTGAGGAATAACCACACTTAGGCCTTATAACTTTTCTGACTTTCTTTATCAATCTACCAAGATGAAGAAGGCAGGGAGTAAGGCACGTGGTCGTGGCCGTGGAGTTTCAGCAGGGAGAGGACGTGGGGATTCTGTGGCTGCTGCCGCACCCAGTGACACAGCATCCACCAGTTTTCCCCGTGAGCGTTCCTTTATGCGCACTTTTGTAGGAGCTCAGCGTACCCCCCTGCTGCGGGAAGAACAAATTGAAGCCGTTGTTGGTTGGATGGCAGCCAATGCATCGACTTCAATTCCTTCCACCTCCTCTCAGGACCACAGCACTGTTGAACAACCATCTGTCTCTTCACCGCCTGCCAAATTGCCCAGGCAGTCAGAGAGTTCTGAACTGGAGCCAGCTGAGTCTCTGCTTCTGTTCTCAGAATCTGTTGGCTTGCAAACAGGGGCCCAGCCAAGCAGCATTCTGGAATGTGAAGAAGAGCAGTATGCAGTGATGCGCAACAGCTGTGTCTCTCTGAATGTGAAGAGGCGGGTGAGCCAGTGCTGATGGTCAGCACACCGCAGAACGCATCTGATGATGATGAGACTCAGGTGCCATTTTCTGTTGAGCATGGTGCTGGCCAGACCACCCAACAGCAGCAGGTGTTGGAAGAGCGTAGTGGAGATGATGAGGTCCAAGACCCAACATGGCGTGAGGAACAGGAAGGTGGTGGTAGCAGCTCTGAGGAAGAGATTGCCCCAACGGTCCAAACAGTAGGGAGAGGTAGGCTGCAGACTCGGTTGCCTGTAGCCTCCAGTTTGGCACCCGTTTGTAGCAGTTCTCTTCCAACAGCCAAAACGGGCGCTCCCAGGACTTGCACTGCGTGGTCCTTTTTGACACACTTGCAGATGATATTTGCTATGTCAAATGCAAGCTGTGTAATCAAAAAGTAAAAAGAGGTAAAAATGTCAGTAACCTTAATACCACAAATATGTGGAAACATGTGCGGTCAAAGCACGTGGTTGAGTTACAAAGACACACTGGAGATGTAGGCCAACCTACAGCAGCACCTACATCTTCAGCTCGTGTTGGAGCCTCTTCCTCCAGCTCACACACAGCTGGTTCGGCTTCCTCACAGGATCGCCATGGAAGAACCTCTGTCACTGTTGTCCAGAGACCCAGTGTTATTCCACCCACAGCTGCAAGTTCCCTGTCATCCTCACAGTCCCAGGCCACAAAACAGCCATCGGTAGCACAGGCATGGGATAAAAGACGGCCATACTCGGCAAACCATCCACGAGCACAGGCTCTGAATGCTGGCATTGCAAAACTCCTGTCCCTTGAAATGCTGTCATTCAGGCTGGTGGAGACTGACAGTTTCCGTAACTTAATGGCATTGGCAGTCCCACAATACAATGTGCCCAGCCAATTTTATTTCAGCAGGCAAGCCGTCCCTGCTCTGCAAAAGCATGTTGAGGGAAAAATTAAACATGCGCTACTAAACGCCGTCAGTAGCAAGGTCCATCTGACCACCGATGCGTGGACCAGTACCCATGGCCAGGGACGATACCTTTCCCTCACTGCCCATTGGGTCAATGTTGTGGAGCCGGGTACAGATCTTGCGAGTGGCGCTGTACGTGTTCTGCCAACTCCAAGGATTGCAGGAATCAAGTCTGTCCACATTGACTCCTCCTCCTACTCCAGTTCCTCAGAATCATCGCTGCAGGAGCCGTCACGGTCTACCTCCACATGGACCCGTGAACGCTTACCTGATGCGACCGATATGAGCACAGCCGTGGCCAAACGTCAACAGGCCATCCTGAAATTAATTTCCATGGGGAATCGAAGCCACACAGCGCAGGAGCTCTGGAATGCCATCAAGCAGGAGAGCGACGTGTGGTTTTTGCCAGCGAATCTCCAGCCAGGCTTGGTAGTGTGTGACAATGGCCGAAATCTGGTGGCAGCTCTGGGCCTTGGCAACCTCACTCACATACCATGTCTGGCACATGTGCTCAACTTGGTCGTGCAGAGTTTTTTGAGGGACTATCCGGATCTTGATGCACTGCTGCACAAGGTCCGCCTAGAGTGCGCTCACTTGCGACGTTCCAGCATGGCCAGATCGCGCATTGCAGCTCTGCAACGCAGATTTCGCCTTCCTGAACATCGCATCATATGTGACGTACCCACCAGGTGGAATTCCACGTTACATATGTTGGAGAGGTTGTGTGAGCAGCAGCCAGCAATAATGGAGTATCAGCTGCATCAGGCGCAATCAACTCGCAATTTGCGCCGTTCACACTTCACCACTACTGAGTGGGCCTCTATGAAGGACATCTGCCACGTTTTGCATGCGTTTGGCGAGTGCAGATGATGCACTAGTCAGCCTGACTGTCCCCCTTATCTGCCTGCTTCAAAAAACACTGAAAGCACTAAGGATGAGGTTTTGGAAGAGGTGGAGGATGAGGAGTCACAAATTCCATCACCTTCTGGACAGTCAGCGCAACGTGGTTCCTCACAAAGGGCTGGGCAGGGCTCACTTTGTGAGGAGGATGAGGAGGAGTCAATGGAGGAGGAAGACATCGCTCCAGAGGGAGGTACACAACGCTCTAGTCAGTATGTAGAGCGAGGGTGGGGTGATGCAGAGCAGGCAGAGATTACGCCTCTTGCAGGGGACAGCGTTTGTTGGCCAGTTGGGAGTCTGCAGCACATGGTTGATTTCATGCTGTAGTGCCTGAGAAACGACCGCCGCATCGCCCACATTCTCACCACATCTGATTATTGGGTGTACACCCTCCTAGACCCTCGCTACCGGGACAACTTACAAAGCCTCATCACACCGTTGAACCGGGAGCGTAAAATGCGGGAGTACCAAGACACACTGGTGCAATCCATAATGTTCTCCATTCCAGCCGAGAGCACTGCTGCTGCTACTGCTTTACAAAGCAGCTCTGTGCGTCGAGGCAGTGGAGACAGCTCTGCAACAAGAGGGAGCACAAGCAGCACCTCTGCACAGGGCAAGACCAGTATGTTCCAAATGTTGCGAAGTTTTGTGGCAGCGCCACAAATGTCTACACCATCCGAGACGGCTCCAGTCAGCAGGAGGCAACGTTTCCGTAAGATGGTGACAGACTACATGTCTTTCCCTCTCAGTGTACTCCCAGATGGCTCTTCCCCATTCAAGTTTTGGGTCTCTAAGCTGGATACATGGCCAGAGCTTAGCCAGTATGCATTGGAGGTGCTGGCTTGCCCTGCTGCCAGTGTATTATCGGAGCGCGTCTTTAGTGCTGCAGGTGGTGTACTAACAGACCGTCGCATGCGACTATCCTCCGATAATGTAGACCGGCTTACTATTCTGAAAATGAACAAGGCATGGATCTCGCCAGAATTTGTCTGTCCGTTTTCAGATTAAATAACTGGTTCGCAACGTTATCCATGTCTCCTGTTATGTTCATCTTTCTACCACCTGAACTCTACTCCCTGGGCTACAACACTGGCAGTTGCTGCTCAGAAGTGTCGTGTCCACAGACCAATACACAAGCTATAGTGTTACTGGGGTTCAGTAATGTCAGCTGTTCCCCTGCTGTGTGAACGGCAAAAAGTCATGCTGCCTCCACCCTGTTGTCTTCTCATCCCTGGGCTTCAACACCGCCAGTTGTTGCTCGGAAGTGTCATTGGCACGGGTACTCACTCCTGCCCAGACTGGTTACAGCACGCCATCTGTTTCCTGTCAGTGTAAACGTCACTTAGCCTCCAATAAGTTGTCCTGTCGTGTTGCGGTCGGGTTAGCCGACTCTATGGTGCTTGGAGTTTAGGTGCTTCCTATGTGTGCTGCGGGATATGCAAATAAAGGCTGTTTCCGTTGTGACAATAGGACAATCACCCACTGTAGTACTGTGGGATTCGGTAACTGCGGCCGGCTCGCGGCCTGTCAACTTAAATTTCCATGGGTACCTTCTGCTACCCGTCCGGGTTCCAGTACCGTCAGCTGGTTCTCCGCAGTGCCTTTGGCCTAGGTGCCTCCATCTCTGTATCCGAGTTCCTGCAACGTCTGCTGGTCCTTGGTAGTGCTTTGGAGCACAGGTACCTCCTGCTTAGTAACCGTGTCCCAGTAACATCAGCTGGTACAAGGTTGTGCTACAAATACAAGATACAGAACAAGAGACAGAAGAACAATAAGCAGAAGATCTAAAAGCAGAAGAACATGAAGTATAAGACCAAAATGAAGAGCAAAATATATGCTCTAAATTATAAGCAGAAGAAGACTAAGCAGTGTATGGGGGTGAGTCCGTTCCTCCTCGTGGTGCCCCTGGAAAATGCCTGCTGCTGCAGGCTAAACTGAACACGGACAAATACTGTTGTAATTTAAATCTTTTGTGACAGCAAGAACGGAAGAATGAAAAATTCATACTTTGACAGATTACAAGTACAGGATTCTCTGTCACAAATAAGAATATGATGAAGAAGATGAAGTACAATATGAATAAGAATAATAGTTTAATAAGAAGAATATGAGTAATGTTAACAAAAAGATGAATAGCAAGAAGTTTAAGAAGAAGATAAAGAAGGTGAAGATGAAGAATAATTTGATGAAAAAGATGATGCTGCTGAAGATTATGAAGGGGAAAGTGTGTCAAAAGTTAAAAAGGTGAAGAGCATGGAAGTTGTGAAATATACATATTTGCCAAAATAGAAAAAACGTGAACAACATTGTCAATTTCTTCGTCAATCCGAACATCTTTAAAAAAAAAAATATTTATGCTATTCCATTTGATTGGGTTAAACATCTATGCCTTTAATGTCTCCTCAACCTTCCCCAATACATTCTACATTACTCTTTGTTGTTTTCCTTCATGTACAATTAACCAACAAGGCAAGAATGGGGTTTTTTTAATTCCGATATTTTGTTCCCATAGACTTACATTTGATTTCCGGTATCGGGTATCGCCGATATTTTTTGGGTATCGGCGATACCATTCCGATTCCGATACTTTTGGATATCGGAAAGTATCGCTCAACTCTACTCACAACACATTTAGATAAGTTCCTTGGCGGGTCCAGTTTCCAAAATGGGGTCACTTGTGGGGGGTTTCCACTGTTTAGGCACACAGGGACTCTCCAAATGCGACATGGCGTCCAATCTCAATTCCAGCCAAAAAGTCAAATGGCGCTGCTTCCCTTCCGAGCTCTGCCATGCGCCCAAATAGTGGTTTACCCCCACACATGGGGTATCGGTGTACTGAGGAGAAATTGTACAACAAATATTTGGTTCATTTTCTCCTGATACCCTTGACAAAATTTCAAAAAATTGTGTCGAAAGAAAAATTTTGGGAAAAAAAGTTAAATGTTCATTTTTTCCTTCCACATTGCTTCAATTCTTGTGAAGTACCTAAAGGGTTAATAAACTTCTTGAATGTGGCTTTTAACACGTTGAGGGGTGCAGTTTTTAGAATGGTGTCACTTTTGGGTATTTTCTGTCATATTGACCCCTCAAATTCACTTCAAATATGATGGTCCCTAAAAAAAAATGGTTTTGAAATTTGTTGGGAAAAAAAGAAATCGCTGTCAACTTTAAACCCTTTATAACTTCCAACAAAAAAAAATGTTGGTTCCAAAATTGGCTGTTTAAAAGTGACATGGGGGAAATGTTTTTTATAACAAATTTTTGTACATATCTCTCGATTTAAAGGCAAAAAAATAAAAGTTTTTAAAAAATTTCAAGATTTTTTAAAATTTTTTTGCTATATTCCGTTTTTTTTTATAAATAAACCAAGTTATATTGAAGAAATTTTTTCCACAAACATGAAGACAAAATGTCACGAGAAAAAAGCTCAGAAACGCCCAAAATCCGTAAAGCTTTTCCCAATTATAACCCATAAAAAGACAGTGGTCAGAATTGTTTAAAAAATTGGGCCCGGTCTTAACCTACAAAATGGTTGGGCTTAAGGGGATAATCCAAAATTGGGGGCAATTTTTTTTTGTATTATGTGAGAAGGGCCCAATTGAGGGGTTTTGTAATTGTTTTTAAAAAAGTAAATTTTAAATTAAGTCCCAGTGGTTTATACCTTTTTTTGGCTAACGAAAAAATGGAAAAATTGCAAGCTTTTGAGACTCCAGGCTCTTCACAGGCAAAGACTAAAAACATCTAATAATCACAATTTTTAAAACAAGGGACACGAATAAGCAAAGGAAGACAAAGGGCTTAAGCGAAAGTCATTTAAGGGAGGGAGCACATAAAAATTGGAACAGTCTAGATAAGGGGTGAAGTTTTATAAAACCCCCGATTGAGTCTGCATTGTTTTTTGATGCCCCTAGAAGGGCAGAGAAGCAATTCCTTAATTTTTGTACACAGACATAATCCGGTTTTATTCATTCCAGCACGAAGTGTCAAAGGCCCTCATAATTTAACCAGGCTAAACCCCCAAAACAATTGAAAACCAAATTTCAAAGCCACCAAAACAAGAATCACCTGCTACAAAACAAGCTAAAGAAAAAATAACCGGGGGCCCTAGGGTCACCTAAAATCCAAAACTGGAGATGCTAAGGGAGCTCACGGAAAC